>VMBQ01007113.1:0-48081 GCA_007657795.1 Dreissena rostriformis | reverse complement strand
AAATAGTGAATGAATGAATGGGTGCATGGATGGTGCGGTTTAAAACACACATTAAATGAGCACATTTAAAAGTTAATACATTTTAGAAACAGTGTGTCAAACTTCCTAAAATAAAATGTCTTTAGGTTTCTTTTGAATGAATCCAAAGTCTCTGACTGCCTGATCGCTAATGATATAGTGTTCCAGATTCTTGGGCCAGCAGTCCGGAAAGCCCTATCGCTGAATGTTCGTTGTTTATTTACATGGACTGTGTAGCTCATCACATTATTGTCAGCTGATCTCAGGTTCCGCTTCGGAAGTTGGAGAGTTAATAGTTCCGTAAGATAAGCCGGCGCGTTTCCACGGAAACAATTGTACATAAAGGTCAATAGTTTGAACTCAATTCGGGTCTTTACCGGTAACCAATGGAGATCGAACAATGCTTGCTTGGAACTATCGTATTAATTTCGATTTAAGACTAACTTTGCACACATATTTTGAATTCTCTGCATTTAATTTAGATCACACTTGGCGACTCCACACAATAAGACGTTACAGTAAGAAATGGTTAAAATGGGTGGATAAGGAATACTTATATGAAGCGAGCATTAAAACCTTTACCATTATTATGTCACCATAAGTTAACCACATGGCACAGCCAGTCCATAGCAATACAGAAAAGCCAACAAATGGATGAGTAGTATACATGTAGCATGAACTTTTCTTTGCTCAATTGCAGAGTTAAAATGATCAAATATTTAAAGAATTCTACCTTTGCGTGTACAAACACTGTTTGTTTGTATAGGTCCCTGGTGTGTATCATCAAACATAAATGAGACAGTGTCTTGTGGTATAATACTTCATTTATCCTCACAATTATAACTAGAATGTACTAAAACCACAATTTTTCGAAAAATCGGATTAACCAGCCATTTTCAGTAAATGTTGTCATCATTTCTAGAAAATGGGGATGAAACTGTTGTATGACTCATATGACTTGTATGTACTACACTGGTTGATCTGAATATTTTCAATGTGGGTTTGTTTTAGATCTATAGGAACAATAATAACATGAATAAAATGCATTTTGACAATCTAGAAAATATTGCATATCTGTTGAAATACATGTATATAGAAACATTATCTCGTAGAATAAGGTCGCTTGAAAAGTTGAAGTTGAAGATGGTTTGTTGGAGAAATCAATTCAAACCTAATTCAAATCATATGCAATTATGTTTCTGTTTCATTTTAAAATGCAACCTGTAGAAAATCTAAACAAGGAAAGTTAAAAGCGTTACCGTTTAGGAGCAACCATTCATTTAGTACACATTTCTCTGTCGAGTTGTCCACATTTTGGCATGATAAAACCTCAAATTACATTCTATATCAGCAGACGACTTATTGCATAATGTATCGTATCGTACGGAGTTTCCGGAGATAGTAGATGTACCAACGCACTCTGGATCAGCAGACGATTTATTGCATAAATCAAAGTAACTTACGGAGGAATCCGGGGATAGTCGATGCATGACGCGACGGTCCATTCGTGATACATCGAATATCTCCGGAAACTCCGTAAGGTTGGATTACACTAATTCCAATTCCCATAGGGTCCCATTATAAAACTGCCAACTTTCAAAACATTGTTAATGCTTTTCCTATGTATCAAATATTGTGCAAGTCTGGTATAATTTAAAATATAAATATGTCCTCTTACAATAAGTGCAGTAAAAATAAAGCGCCTCGCAATTTCTAAGATGGTAAAATTCGCCCAAATGCAAGCACCATCGGAAAACAGGGGTTCGGCATTTAGATTTCGACCAAACGTAGTTCGCAATGAAATGCAACAAAATACTGCAGGAAAACAAAAAAGCATGGGTGCGATCGCTAAATTGCATTTAAAACAGAAGAGAAAAGAGACTCTTTAGAAATAGGGACCACTTTCATACCCGTACCCAGGGGGGATGCGTTAGGTGACGAGTAAAAAAAATGTACAATAAGTTGCACCCAACTTTATTCGACGCAAAAACGGTTATTTATTTTCAGTCTTCGTATTTAAGCGTTACAATAATGTTGAATTCAATGGGCTACTGTACCTTCAGGTCACCATATAATTAATTTCTTTATGAAGTCATTTCCAAGATAGCGCGTGATGTGTATTCACCATTTTAACCGTAGAATTAGCTGCACTACTGTGGGATAAGAGGCCATACGCTTAAGTGGATAAAAAGTTTCCTCGACAATAGGTCACACTCTTTAGTTGTCAATGGCTACACCTCCAGTACCATCCCCGTCTGTTCCGGTGTACCCCAGGGCTCGGTCCTCGGACCTCTCTTATTCCTCATCTATATAAATGACCTTCCTGAATATGTCCGCTCCTCTAAAGTCAGATTCTTTGCTGATGATACTGCCATCTATCTCTCCCTCACCGTTGCTTCTCACTCTAGCCTACTCCAACAAGACCTACAACAACTCGAACAATGGGGAACAAAGTGGGACATGCAATTTAATCCAACAAAATGTCAAGTCATCCAAATCACAAAACGCAAAACAGTCATACCAACACAATATCTATTGCACAACACCATACTAGAATCTGTCCCCTCTGCTAAATACCTCGGCGTCACTACATCCCATGACCTTTCCTTCAACACACACATCGACAACATCACACAAAAAGCAAATCAAACATTAGGCTTTCTCAGACGCAACCTCAAAGTGCATTCACCAGAACTCAAATCCACCGCATACAAGACACTGGTCAGACCCCAGCTGGAGTACCGCTCCTCCGTGTGGTCCCCGCATGCAGCAACTCGCATTGAACAGCTTGAGTCAGTGCAGCGTAGGGCTGCCCGCTGGGCCAAACATGATTTCAGTAGGCTGTCCAGTGTCTCAGACATGCTTGCTTCATTAAACTGGCGACGCCTTGACCTCCGCCGTATTGACCAGCGCCTGGTTATGTTTCACAACATCCTGCATAACCAGGTAGCCATTCCTATACCTGACTACCTCAAACCAATCACTAGAGCATCAATAACCTCCCATACAAAAGCATTCCAGAACATCCAAACCACAACCGATTATCATAAATTCTTCTTCTTTCCCAAAACAATCATCCACTGGAATGTTTTACCTCCTGACATTGTTAACCTCCCTGGACCTGAGTTCAGCCTGGCTGTTAGCCGGGTGGAACATACCTCCCCATAAGAATACCTGATTTGTTTTTAATAACTAACACACTCTTATTCCCTCTTTTATATCCTTTTATTTCAGACTTACTAATACTCTTGTCGGTTGACGCGCGACAGATCTATGTCCTCAGAAGAGGGTTCGACCTTAATGGAAGATAGATAGATAGAATTGTTGAAATGATTTTTTTCTTTCACAATTTTTTGTTTCTACCCATTTTTTTGTTCGTACCCAATTTTTGTGTGTGCATAACTTCTTCATTAATTTTATTCACCAATTGACTTCAAATTAATACTGAACATCTCTTATGACAACACGGTCTATCTCGACCATCCATATCTATATTACCCACCCCGGGGCCCCACCAACATAGGCCTTGCCCACCCAAAATTGCCTTATAATATAACATCTATGCGGCGTGGGAATACGCGTCGGCATCTTCCGGCATTTCTAGTTTTTATATGTTTCTGAAATTCGTTTAGAAAAAGATAACTGATTTGTTAAAAATAGTTTAAAAAAAAACAACAACATTTATACCATTTTGATTTCTGTTTGAGAGAAGACCCAGTTTTGGTAATCATTGTTTGTTGTACAATACACTGTTAGTACGTTAAGAGCAATGCTAGGCCTCTGGTACAATCCATAATAGCAGACAAACAATTGTTTTGAAAAAAAATCAAATATTTCCTTTTAATTTGCTTGATTTATGAATGGTAGAGTTTTGGAATGGTAAACGCCAATTTTATCCAGATTCCAATACATAATGATATTTTATACCGTTCTTATTGTTGATTTTACATTCTATACATGTGTTGTTGCATATGCAAAAAAAAGGTGTGTGCGCGCATACTAGTGTCTGGTTAAACACCATATAAAATAATGTATTTCCGTGTCTGATCGAAAAAGGCGGTTATTGAAAAACGGTAGTGGGGAATACATGTATGTTATATCATATTCATGTCGATCATTCACCGAGTATGGTCAATGAAAGTGAAATTTCATATAAAAATGCCCTATAACTTCAGTGTCTAATTACAGATAAAATGTCACCAGAATGCAGGATTTTACGTTTCATTTTCAAGTTGTCTAGGGGGAGGACCCCCAAACCCCCCGATTGGAAGAGGGGACACCCCCTCCCGCACCTTCCCCCTTCGCCACTTCGTTACTCAATAACAATCTTGATGGGAAAAGTCGCACCCCCCTTTTCAAAACCCTGGCTACGGGCCTGACTTTCCCAATATAAACCTGTCCCGGATACATACTCGACACAACGACCCGGTTGCCGAGCACTTCGGCCACAGCGTCGCGGACTTCCGGGTCATGGGACTAACGGCTCGTCCAATATGACTTCAAACTGTGTGCTCGTCTAAATATATCACCTTATTGTGCAGTGAAACGTCTAATGACCTATAATAATAAATAAATAAATACATAAATAAATAAATAATAATAATAAAAATAATAATAATAGTAATAATAATAATAATAATAATAATAATAATAATAATAATAATAATAATTAAACAGTCCCTGTCCTTTACATAATACAAACGAAGTCGAGTATGCGGTATCGGTTACGTTATTTATTCATCCATACGACCGTGGCTACCGATTCTCTGCAAGAGAATATTTAACATAACATAAAAATACAATCAAAATCTTCCAATATAGTCATAGAACCATATTTAACATGTCATTCTCGTGCAATGAAATGATAAATCTAAATGGCTAACGATAATATGTTATACTTTAAAACACAGTGTGATATAAAGCAACTATAAATTACATCTTTATACAACCTTATTATAATTATATTTAAAACCAAAACTAAATATTTACCGATTATTGGTTCCTCGTTTTTAAACAGGTAACTGTATTCTTGTTTATGTTACAAATATATGACGTAGACAAAATAAAACTTTTAAAATGACGTCGCGCCAAAATGGACGCGGGAAAATGAATGACGTTAACGTCTTTTACATTCCCCAACATGAAATTGTTAATATTTCATATAAGAACATAAACATCATAAACACATCAGTATGATACAAAACCATTACAGCGACAACTAATTTAAACATTTGAATTGCAGTAATCTTAAAAATTTCTTTAAATCAACAGTAAACATATAAAAAGTAAGTGTTTTTACCACTATAATTCAGATGGACTCAATACAACCGAGTACAAAATATTATTTCTACAAAAGTAAATCATCGCAATAAACATCATGCTACGGCAATATCAAGTCAATCAAATCAAATAGCCATTACTGTTAATCACTTACTTAACTGTATCTAGATTGAACATTCAAGCAAGCACAATTTTGATATAGGTTTAACTAATTCGGAAGTACGAGTTTTTACCACACAGCTACGGACAACTCCATCCCGACCCTCCAATACATTGACCACCCTGCCCAGAGCCCACTGGCCCCATAGGGACGTTTTCTTCAGCGATTTGGACGACATCTCCGGACCGAAGGTTGGTGGTCTGCCGTTGCCACTTTTGCCTGGCTTGCAACGTAGGCAAGTACTCATGTNAATAAATAGATGCCGTTTTGACTTAGACGTTGGTTTGTTTTTACATGTAAAGACCCTGTTTAACTCAAATCCTCCATATTTATAGAAACAAAATTATGAACTTCCGTTTTCCATCATGCTTGGTTTAGAGAAAATAATAACATGTATATGCATAGATATGTGCCTATCGCCTGTGAATCAGCTACTGGTGTTACTAGTTCTGGAGCAAAGATATATTTCTAAATAATTACATTTGCATAGAAAATAAAGAAACTCAATTCTCGTTATTTCATTCCCAACAGTATATGTAGTAAGTACAATGTTATATTCAGGCTTTTGTATTTCTTAACGTTTATTCGAAAGTTTTCAGATATTTTACAAAAACGTACCTTTCCCACTTTCTTGATGGAGTATCAGACCTAATCCGCATCCAATCAGCCAAATTCCATCAACGAAGATTACAATGACTATGATGGCTATCTTTCTTTCGCCATCATTTCTAACACCGTCTAAAGAATGACATAACAGGCTATATAAATAATATATTATAATTCAGGTGATGGACATGATTGCTTTATTTGAAACAAAATTTGAAATTATGTAAATTTTCACTAATAACAAGATTACTGTTTAAAAAAAAAAGCTATTTAATCACACGCAACATAACTCCGTTGAGTTATATACCCTAATTAATTTCTTTCGTACATTATTTTATTATGCAACCACCCCTATGCAAACGTGTTGATTATAACATGCAAAAATGTGTAATAATCCGAATGATACAACAGCACTCAATTACTTTTAATGGTTAAATAATGGCCACTCGATGGAAGTGGTCTACATTTGTAATTTACTCTTACTTCATGCTTGATTCTTTGAAACGAATAGTACTTGTATGAACTATATGCATAAGTGCGATTTGATATCATTTAACTGTTATTTAAAAAATAGTTAATCTTGTTAAATGTTGTGTGCTGTATACCTTTATAAAAAAACGTCAGGTAAACCCCAAACACCACACAGGGCAGTATTAGCACACAGCTACATCCGAGAATTAAAGCAATGGTGCCGAAAGTGCATACAATGGTCCAGTTGTCTGCGCACACTGTAATTAAAAACACAATTCAATATAAAAATAAGCTTATTCTACCAAAGAGTACATATAAATGAACACGTAAAACCCCATATCGGGTGCACGTTTAGACAAAAGCCGAAATATGTTTGTCTTCGGTGTTTTGCTATCGACATGTGATCATAGATAAACCTATTAAAAAGCCCCAACTAGGAATTCTCATTATAAGACGTTTGAATTGCATGAGACACAACTGCTGTGGATTACAGAAGGCTTTCCGTTTTTATTTCTTTTTTTACACTTTTACTTTTCTCAAGTGTAACGGGTGTCATTACCAATGACTGTGTATTTCAATGGTTATATTGTTATCTTATTTAAATATATGATTACAAGATAATTCAAATGTGTGGTAAAGAAAAACATACGTTATAAACTTACACATAATGAGAATAAATTCTTCATAGTTTTCACACTTGTAAACATGTTTGCATGAAGCAAATTAATGTATATGTATTGATATCATGTGCATTCATTATTCCCTTGCATGTATACATACTATATTTATGTGTGTTATATTTTGAAGTGTTTTAAGTTTTTTAAGTGATCAATCAAGATTGCGTAAAAGCTAAATTCACTGCATGATACTTGTTACATGTAGCATTTTTTCTAATATTTAAATGAAACTAATCCAAATCATAGTGTGGTTACGGCTGTTTACAGTGTTTCACATGTAGTCATTTATTTATTTATTTATTTTGAATGATAGTCCCCTGGTCAGTTATTTATTTATATGTTTATTTATTTATTTATTTATTCATTTATTTATTTATGTATTTATGTATTTATGTATTTATGTATTTATGTATTTATGTATGTATGTATTTATGTATTTATTTATTTATTTATTTATTTATTTATTTATTTATTTATTTATTTATTTATTTATTCCTTGGCTTTTTTTTTTTCAACGACGTAGTTCTTTCTCACGGCTTATTTACGGCAGTTTTGTTTACATTTATTGTGAACGGTTGACACTCTGTTCCGAGTTCGCTTCAGAACGTTTGTTATATTGCACTATGAATTGTTTTTTTTAACTATTTATACTTATATAGCCGTTATTCTAGTGTTATGAGCTATATAATATACTAACAAAAAGTCTACAATGTCAGTCATCTTGCAACAAATTGTATTGGCAGATTTAAGAAACCATAAAGAGACACTCATTCTAGTCATGCAAGATTTATATGCGTTTACAACTTTTGTGAAAATATAAATATATATTTTTTATACAATTACTGAAAAATTAAAAATATAGTAACATTTATGGTCATGAAAATACAGTTTAATGTTAAGGACAAGTGATCATTTAATAAACTTGTCCGACTGAACTAGTGGATCTTTATGTTAATGTCAGCACTTCCTGGTGGCCTTATTTTTGCACGCACATTTATACTGTTAATGTAACAAATTAAGTTTGTATACATAACCCACTTTTGATTTAATTGTTTGTGTTGTTGGCGTTATGTGTGCCATTATGTACATAACTCGCTTAACAAAGGAGAAGAATTATTTTGAATTGCTTCCCTTTGACTTTATATGTTTCATTTATTCCAACCCACTTAATTTATGAATATGTGATTTCAATTGACCATTGTAAAGTAATCACCCAATGATACAATTATTGTTGTTATGTTAATTAAACCACGTGCGGCTGTCATAAGCTCTGTATTTTGTATTCTCATTATTACAGTCTGACCCGGGTCCTTGAGATTGAAGTGCATTATTGCGAAAAGAAATAATTTGGGTATTTGTACAATAAGGTTTTTACTGAAGTGGGTCAATGACAATAGCATCTGATGACAATTTGTGTTTTTTCGTGCATGCTATACGTAAATACCAATTATCTAACAAAATAGAGAACTACATGCTTTGCCAGCAACCTATTGATAACGGTATGAATAATAAAAGGTTTAAACAATGCAATAAGTTGTGGAAAATCTAATTTACAATCACGAAACCCAGGATAGCATGAATACTTGAAATGAAATATGATACACATTGCCTTACAACATTAAACCGGAAGAAATCAATACGAAGTTCTAGTATCCACTTAGAGGGTATTGCTTTCGTTCTTTGTAAATATCATGAAATGTATTTACAAACAAAAACTATTGTTTTTGAAAACATTAAAAATTAAAAAAAAAAAAACATTTTTTCTAGAATTTAACTTTTCAGTTCTGAGCCATGCTCCAGATTGAGTACTTTTCATCGCATTGTTATTCATGCACCTATTTCTATCATTTAACAGCATTAAAACCGCTTTAAGAATATTCTCGATTGATACTGTGAACTTGTTTTCTATTGGAAGCGTTGATTCCCTGGTTTGAACCAATGATATAGAGCGTTTGATTGAAAATGTGTCAATAAGTGAACACGCCCTTTCAACATAGAATAATTTCGTTTTTATGAACACTCAATAAAGATTTTTACATTTATTTAATATAAATAAATTACATCAATTTATTTCAAAACATAAACATCCATGCACTACCGCAACAAAAATTACTGCGTGAATTTTGTTCAGAATACACATAACAAAACAAACATTTCTACTTTCATCGTACAATGCTACCAGCACTATAATTTTACAAGTGTGTATTTTAGTTTGGGATTATAGCTCCAAATAATATATTAACAGTCGTCATGTTCCGTTCATAGAGCAACATCTTACACGATATGAACCCACAACACAAGAAAAATCGCATTTTGTTATTTGTTACAACCAGGGTTTTTTATGATTCTTACGGAAGCCGTCGCAATTCTCTTTGTACACTCATGAATATTTAATAGAAAAACAGATATTACTAAATTACATAAGAACCATTACTCCAACAGTTATGTCGGTCCTCCACATTTACTAACGAAACGCATGTATGCTTTTTTATACATGCATCCGTTCAAACCATACAGTTTATGTGTTTTTTTAAACACGAAGAAAGTGTAGCGTCTGCATAAATAAAATAAAATACAAATTATAATTAAAACACCCACAATCCCTAACACTACATAAAGTATTATCCAAAAATAAGTGTGCCCTTTGTATGGAGGTGTTGAAGGTGTGATTTGTGTTGTCATTGAATCCGAATTGTTGATACTAACATATTTGCTACCTTAAAATGCAATATTCATAATTTGTTAAGATTATGTTTAGCTATTTCAAACTACGTCCACTGATAAGTGAATATATGCGGATAATGTTTAAATGATGCTATATTCTTTTTTGGCATTGATCCACTTTCAATCAAAATAAATATAAAACTTTCTGTTCAGTTTATAACGCCTCTCAATCAGGCGCTTATGAATGTACTTAACAGTTGTTTGTACGAGCCTAATAAACAAATTAACTTGCTACACGAATACACATGCCCTTGCTTTATGCTATCAGTAAACTTAAATGTCCACCTTGATATAATAATTGATTTGAACAATATTATTGTAATAAATGACAACACAAATCGAAACCAGTATTAAATATATTATATATAAGTGTGAAAAGAACGTTTACATTAATCAGATACAGTTTCATGTTTACTGTCAGTTGGTATAACTATGTTCAAAACATTCATTACCGTAGTCCTGTGTCGGCCAACTCATCGGCGTTGTTGGTATAGCTGAAATATTATATAAAATACTGTTGGTATAGCTGAAATGTTATATAAAATACTGTTGGTATAGCTGAAATATTATATAAAATAATGTAATACCTTCATGTGTGCAAACACAAAAAAAAAATATTGTTAATCAAATTAAGAAAATATGCAAAACACATTACCTTTAACTGCCAATGTTTGTGTGTTACTACGGAACAAATTGGTGGTAGCCGGGTCAGTTATGGAACACGTCCATACTTCTCCGTTGTTCGACATGGACAACGGTTTCAAAGTGCAGCTATGTCTTGAATTACCACACGAACACTCAGCAAAAATGTATGGTATAGAAGCTGAACTATAATCACAGACGCCGTTGTTTGCTGCTGCTGTAGTGACAAGTCCATTCCCTAACCACCAAGAAACAACGTCCGTAGGTGAGTGTTCGCAAATTAATTCAACAGTTTGTTGTTCAAACACCGAAGTTGAGTTGGCATTTAATGTCGGTGTTTGCCCAGCTGTATAAATAGAACATTGACATTTCAATGTAGAGTTTAATATTAACCATAAAAAAAAAGAAATTAAAGAATTTTCTAACAATTTCAATAAATATATTTTTGTTTATATTTCGTTTCGTTTCCGAATCAGATTATTTTGAAATAGCCTATATTTTATTACAAATGTATATTCACAATAAAGAAACAATCTACAAGAAAATTATTATTTTGTGAAAACGTAAGTATCTTTCATGAAATTCTTACCCACAAAAGCCATTTTTGAAACGACACAAAAACATATCCAAATTAACTTCCATTCCATGTTTAAAGCAGCGGTTTAAAGTAGACACGAAGAAACAGTTGATATTTTAGAGCCACAAACATGTTTAAAAACGAAACTTGTTGCACTTTGAAAAAATCTTATATAACAAACACGCACACCCTGCTGTAAACAGTGGTATAAATCCGAGTTAAATAAAGGAAGCGCATCGAAATCAATATCTCGTAAATTGCCATTGGTTGTTATTCAATCTCTATATCCCGTACAATGTCATACCGGACGATATTTAAAATCGAGTATAGTCAACGTATATGTACGTTTAAACGCATTTTAAATTGTGTTACAATCTGTGTAGCATTTCGGCGATTTAAGACTTATGTTCATGTTAAGTGGATACGTTACCATTAGCATCATACTGGAGTTTTGATGTTGAGAATGTAGCCTTTTAAATGTATGTCGACGTAAACCACTGCACACAAAAGTAAGTTAAATGTTTATCATTTAAATTTAATCTACGTATTCTTTTACACTGGCTACAATATGCAGGGTAAGTTCATAAATAGGCGCAATTATAAAAATTATAGATTACACATACTCGCAATTTAACTATAAATAAGTGTGCACACTAAAACAGTATTGTGATACTCAAACTACTTTTAAACTTTGTTAAAGGGAAACCTTTATACGAGCTCACCATTCAATTATACTAAGTCAACTTAAGAGGTCCGCGAGAATAAACGAGTGGAAATTACTTTGTGGAGGTATTTTTATAAAACGAATTGCTTTGTATAGTTCGAAAAATATTCATATTTAATTATGAATATAATGATCACGTTAAGTTAAGTGATAGTGTATGTCGAATGTATTTTTAAAAGATAATGTGACCAATAATTTAAATTTAGTGTTTAAATTTAACCTTTTTTTGTTTAAATTAAGATTGCATATATTCTTAAAGAAAACAACTTCAGTGGATTCAAATAAATGTATTGTTCTAATTGCATATATCGTAAACAATCTATATCAAAAGTTCGCTACACTGATTTCAATTTTAAATGTACCTTAATTGTCAGATTGAGTGAGTCTTCTTTTGTGTATCTTGATATTGCACGAATTTATGAGATTGTCACTGAATTTTACGGACAAACCTTTCTGAAAATTAATTTCCATGATCATCTGTACAGTCATTGATAAGAGTAAATACAATATGACAATGCACAAGCATTTAATTTTGCAGAAATGTGACAACTTTGTATATCCCGTATCGTGGAAACATACCAACGCCTTAATTGATATTAAACTAAAACAATTCTCTGACCATTATTACTTCAAAATCACCAAATGTTTCGAATTATGTCGTTTTGATATATTGTTGTATTGAATTGAATCAAATACATAAAAAATGGTCTCGAAAGCATCGTTGTATACCTCTATTGGTAAAGTAGAATTATAATTAAATCAACATCAGACTCGAATTCTTGTAGGACGTGTCAATATGGGCGAAATATTGTTATCTTTCAAATCAAAATACGATATAAACTTTTTTTTTATTTTAGCAAGATGGCTGCCATGATCGGGATCATTTTGTGGTCATGTGTTTTTCTTTTAAGTGTGATTGGTAAGTTTGTTTATGCCTTGCCAAGCCTCTACTTTAACAAGCGCCAGTCAAATATTCTACACACAAAATAAATTGCGATATTATATGGAAAACTTTATTATCTTTGACCATCTAAAAAGAAATATATAGGTTTACTAAAACTCAAGAATAATTGTAAGAAAAGAAATTCGTGTCCGAAGGCGAAAGACCCATTGCTGATATAATAAAGAACAAAACATATAATATCATAATACATTATTATGATTAAAGCTGGAATCATATCATTGGGAGTCAAACCATTTTAAAGGCATGTCGAATTTGACTGTTTGTCAAAACATTATCACCTAAGGATTAAGGTATACACTTGCCAACACAAAATACGCAAACTCACAAACATTTGGATTCTGGGATCATTGCCATGGCAAGGTCAATGTAAAAGCAAATCGAGGGCGTAAACTGCTTGAAAAGGCCAAGCCTCACAAATAGCCAAGATAGTCTTACCAACACACACACGCGTTTATAAACTTTAACGCCATATCACTGCAATTAAAGCAATAAAGGTGAATTTTATTTCGATTTAATAGCAATTTAAATTGTTATATTCACACGAGCGACATAATTTGAACTTTATGTGGCACAATGAAATGAAGTAAATAAAAGTAACAGTTATATATAACTGTCTATATCCGTTCGTTTTGAAACAAGATAACATAAACTAGTATCTTTTAGTAAAAAATACAGATTATCGAAGTGAAAGAACTTATTATAGTCGCACCACTTATGCCGGTTCGTTTTTGTTGCCATATTTTCTATCAAGGGATAGATTTAACTTAATATGTTAATATGCTATTAATAGGGTTTTCGAATTTACATTTTTTATGTGTCATGTCGTAAACGTTATACATCATACTAAGTGTATATACGATTGGGTTTGATTATGTTTTGAAAAACAAGCCTTAATATATGTTTGTTTTTAGATGCAACAGCCGCATGTGATATTTCGCTATATACAGATTCCAACCTAGTGAAATTAGGCTTTAATGCCAGTCTGACCTGTCGTGTTTGCAACGTAGCCTTTAACAGACCTATAGAATTGTATCACAATAATTCACTTCTGGCCTATCGTGAATTTGGGATAACCAGCGTTATAGACACTTCGCTAAATCGCGTTTCCATCAGCGTTGACAATAACGTCACGACACTCACATTGACGATTTTGAACTTTATTGAAACATCCCAGGGGAGCTACTTGTGTATGTATAACAGTACTGAAAAAAGTTCAACACAGTTTATGTGGCTTCCAGGTAATCACGTAAGACCAAAATATCGATTTAATTTTAATAAATAATATGTATTTATGATAATTAATTTTATGTTAGTAGCTTATTTATTTCAATTGTACATAAAAAAAACTATTTATTTCGAATTAAGATATTTATTCCCACTCAAGTTCATTTCTGATCGAAAAGTGTAGGTTAATTCATATATCACTACAGTGCCAGTAACGTCAGTGACTTTAACTCCGACAAACGAGGTGCTGAATGTTGTTGAAGAGCTTCCTATTGTCTACATGAAATGCGTATCTTCACTCGGAAGACCTTCGCCCATCATAACGTGGTATCTTGACAACGGGACAAAAGATACGTACTTGGATGACGTGAATATGACTATGAGAACAAACGTCTCTACTTCAAATGGCGTGACAACCAGCACGCTTGAATTGACACCTAAACAAAGATACAACAATCAAATTATTTATTGTAATGTAACAAATGGATATTCTGTGATTTCGTCAAGTCACAGTCTTCGATTGAATATACTTAGTATGTTCAATGTGTAATCATAAAAAATTATGGTTGTTATGTATCTACTTATGTGTGTTTTATTTGTTGGAATTTATTCATATACACAATGAACAATTTTATCTTTTTTATTTCCAACGCAGCGTATCCTTCTCGGCCAGTTATCCAGTTCGATGGAAAACAAGTTACCGATGTAAATATCATCAATGGCACAAATATGGCGTTTGATTGTTCTTCTTTTGGCGTGCCAACACCAGTTATAATCTGGAAAACACCTTCGGGCACAGTCATAAATAGTACTGTCTTAACGATTACTTTTGTGCAGAATGGTTCATACACTTGTAGTGCACACAGCATTATATCACCTTCACAAGGTAAACCGATACCGGTCATCAAAACCACAGTCTTCAGTGTCAATATTTTATGTACGTTTTGTTTGAACAATATATATTCAAGCGCATTTACAATTGCTATCGTGTTGTCGATTTTAATAATTGGGGTTTGTGATGTTTGTAGCTTTGATAAGATTGGTTACCGGTGAAGTCCTTCATATTTTCAATATTAGTGTTGATTATCTGTTAAATATATTTTAGATCCGCCTAAAGTCATAAGTTGCACGATAGGAGCAGAGTCTATGGTATCTTCAGGGAAAGTGAAGGTCGTGAAAAATGAACTGTGCGAAATAAACTGCACAAGTGACGGTAATCCTCCACCTATGAGTTATCTTTGGCTACTGCCCAATGGCATTGAGCAGAGCGACACGAAACTGTCGTTGCCCTTAGTTCAGTCCATTGGAAACAATAGTTATACGCTTCGAGTCACCAATTTAATGAAAGGAACATTTGATACAGAAGAAACGTTTGGACATTTGATTGCAACGTATACATTGGACATATTATGTGAGTGAACAAATTACAACTTACGAGGAATTCATGATTTTCTACCACATCGTAATGTTGTTAATAAATGACGATCGTAGCCTTTACATACGATATATGCTCTTAAATAATTAAATAATAATAGAAGCAAACGGTATCAAAAGCAGCATACAACGCTTACTACACGAAGTTTCAATCAGTTGCTGTGAATAATTGACAGCACATAATCATAAAATAAGTAACGACCCAAATCGGTAAATGCATACATGTTGTATTATTGACATTGTTTCTTCTATTGTCACATTTACAGTTCCTCCAATGGTGCCCATATTGCACTATAAGTGTTCTACTGAAAAGCTTATAAGCACGTCTGTCATTAATGTAATCAGGGGAAGCAAAGTCACCATTCTTTGCAAGGCTTCATCCAATCCAGACCCAAGCTACAATTGGTTTGTAGATGGTAGCAAACAAACAACTACTAGTATATGGAACGGTACAATAGAGAACCAAACTATTGTGCAATGTTCTGTTGGCAATACTATGCATGCAACTGGACAAAGAGCTATCACAACTTGGAGCAATTCATCGGTGCAAATTGTGGCAATGTGTAAGTATTAAACAACAACAAATATCATTTTGAGTTTAGGAATATCATGAAGCAATAGTAAAATACTGAGTCGTTATTATGATATTATTGGTCCAAATTACATGGTACCTAAACATGCAATATATTGTCTCCAACGGACAAACAGTCAAAACAAGATCAAATACAAATAAACAGAAATTGTGTTAATACCTTAAATTGGTAAATGCATATCGTTTCCAATTATAAATGAGTCCTTCTAAGGAGAAAAAAAATCCGCAACTGGAATGACCGTTTCCTAATTATGGAGAAATTGTATGTATTATAATCTAATATGTACTTAATCATACGTTGTGCAGATTTCGTATTATAACTTTGAACCTGGTTATTACACATGCCGTCATATGACTTGTATTTCAGTACTGTCCGTTTTATGAGATAATAAGATACAAGCTAGTCTAAAGGGGGCCCTCGGACGCATCTCTATCAACCACCAAATGATATGTTATTATGTTTGAAACGGTTGCCAAAATTGAAATGTTCTCTCACTGGGAATGTTATTTATAAATTAGCACACTGTTTAGACTGAACAAATCGGAATAAATTAAATCTCACCATCAACGAACATAGTACGCTCATATAAGATATTTTGCAGCTGTAACCCCAGCTTTATTCTACTATGTGTGTATGTTGTTTCGTATTGTGCCGGACTGTTTTGGCAACTGGTCACTTGCCATAAATATAGGACCACGAACGTGTGTATAATTTGAATGCAACACTGCTGGAGAAATTTCACTTCTTTATATTTCAGTTGCCCCGGAGACTCCTACGTTCATCTTTAATGCCTGTGGAAAGAATATCCAAACTAAACATTTAAATGTAATCCAGGGACATTCCGTGAATGGGACATGCATAACTTACAGTTATCCAATGTCTGTATATTCATGGATTCCTGGTACCTATGGCAATGTGAACAGTTTGGTCATAAGCGCATCGAATGCGAGCCATATTGGAAACTACACATGCACAGCTACAAATACGATGAACACAACATTTGATGGCATCATAGAAGGAAACGCAAAGTCAAGATTCTTTTTGGATATTTTAGGTATATAAATGTTTATTAGTATTTAAATCATGATAGCTTTTGTGAGTGATATTTGGATACCTTTATTCGTTACACATCTGTAGAGTCTTTATAATGTAAACTTATTCTTTCATATAAAATGGTAAAATTAAAATTATGAATAACATTGTATTTGCAGTCCCAGTAGATGTTCAAAGTATCGCAAATGCAACAGTCGTGCTGAATAGTAATTTTTCGGTCGCATGCCATTATACAGGCGGCAATAAATCAAATGTTTCGTTAACCTGGGCTCGCAACGGTACAACTCGAATTATGGATACAAGACAGACACTTACTTTAATATTCATAAAACTTACTGATGAAGGGTATTATACATGTAAAGTATCCTATAGGTTGGAACCTACTTTATGTGAGCCTGCAGAGGGTAACGACGAATCGTCATTCTTCTTAGATGTGCAATGTAAGCAATTATATCTTATTAGAGCAAATATGCCGAATGGCACTTAACTGTTTAATTTAATTTCATCTGTCAAGGCAACAAAGCATGTTTACTATTTTTTTTGTAGATGCTGCCAACATAAGTAGATTCCATGCCGTTGGGTTCGATGTGTCATCCCAAACAATTATCATTAACGAAAGTCAATCTGTTACTTTATTTTGTGAAGCGGATAGCGATCCTTTAGCCTACATAGAGGTTATTAATAGAACTCGAGGTAGTACAAATGTACTGAGAGGACTACACAATAATACAAATTATGCAAGTATTGATAACGCAAGATGTGAATATGATATGGGAGTCTACGAATGCAAAGGGAACAACACGCACAATGAAGTTCAGCAGATGCGAACACTAGATATCTTTATAAATTGTAAGTGCGTTTTATATAATCATGTTATTGAAATTCTATTTGTCTTATGTTGCATGTTAACATTTACTACCAGTGATGTATATATTGAACATGTATGGGTAATGTTTATGTTATTTATTTCTGAAGGTGCACCAAGACCATCGCCATTTTCTCCTCTAAAAACCGCTATCAACCGGAAAACTAGCGAATCTGTAATAATCACATTCACTGTTGTGGCATATCCTCTCCCGCGAAATCTAACCTCATATGTTTGGAAAAAACGAATAAATAACCAATGGGTAACTCTACAAAATTCCAGCGGTTTTTTTATTCATATTTCAAACGATCGACTGCAAACAAACCTGTCAAAATTGCAACTAACTTTTGAAGATTTTACTAATTATACGGTTCATGTAAACAACGATATAGGTTCCTGGGAACAAAACTTTGTTATTCGAGCAAACGGTAAGCATGTCGATTTTCATGAACAGGACTGTATTTATTAATTCAGAATATGGTTTATTGCTAATTCTTAAAAATACTAGGATTAATTTTAAATGTTTACTTATATTAGGAACGCTTTTCTTAGCATAGTTGTATATTGTTAGTAAAACTACCAATATAAAACGCGGTCATTATATTTCACAGAGCAGCCATCTGCTCCAGAACGATTTAAAGTTGTGGAAGACTTAGTAATAGAGACTTCGGTAACAATTGAGTGGAAACCGGGATTTGATGGAGGTGAAGAACAACGATTTGTTATTCTATACAAAAAAGCTACAGATAACCCTTGGACCAATAAAACTCTGTCAGGTGCAATCACTCGAATCGTCCTCGACGGTTTGAGTCCTGGAACCGCTTACGAAGTCAAAATGTATTCTGAAAATACAATTGGAAAGTCAGAAGAAACCGACGTTCAACACGTTGTTACGAAATCTTATTCAGGTAAGCAATGGTGATAAAACATTGTACCATTGGCAAAAATAACGTAAAGCTTACGGCTATACAATCCGATGTTTTTTTTTTAAATATTTATGAATGTTAACAGCGTGTATAATATTCAGTCCGTAATCAAACGGATAATGTCCTAAAAGTGAAAGTTCACAATTAATTTTCTTCACGTAAAGTAAAGTTCACGTAGTATTGTTTAAAACTGTCTCGTTAAACAAGATACATTATATATTGTAATAACATGATATTCATTCGTTTTATTTTCGCAAATGATATTTTGTTTAAACAAAATAAAACCCTGGATTGGTGTTGTAAATTTGTATCTTCATTTCTAAACGGATGAGATAAATTGTTGAGTGAAATTCAAATGTAATTTTAAGGCATTTGTTACTTTGACAGTTTTCTATGAAAACAAAACACCTTTAATTTGCTCCCTCTAAGACCTTGATAACAAACAGTTCACATTGAAAAGATCCATGCGCTTATAAGTCTTTTTGAGAACATTTTGTTTTTAATTCATTTAATGCACGATAGTTGTATTCCAATCATTATTTCTTGTTTACATTTTGGTGACAAAATACTATTTATGCAGATGTATTTTAATATATGAAACACAGTTATGTAATTGGGCCTTGCACAACAACATCATGTCTTCTTCCTGTTACTGCATTACTATTATTTATACATTGAATTGTATATATAAATACTCGCATAGACGTTAGTTATCAACAGTAACAAAACATTGCCAAAAGTAATTAATAAGCTAAATATGTATTTGTTGTACACATGTGTCTTAGACACAAGCCGTAGTTCCGCAGTTACAGCAATTGGAGCCGGTGTCGGCGGAAGCATTGTTTGTGTTGTCGTCATCATTGGAGTTGTATTCGTAATATGGAGGAAAAGAAATAATGGTAAGGCCATTCATTACATACAGTGTTGTACTTGAAAACATTTTATTTGCATTTTAACATATATATTTTTTCCTTTTATAAGTATATCAGAAATGAGCATAGCAGGCCGTTCATACATGGTATACATTGAGATCCTTCATAGACAAGTGTGGCTGTCTGCATATTTTTGTTGTATTGGCTCTTAAGTATTATACTAATTGTTTAGGAACAAGGATCTGTGTTTTTTTTAACGCTATCGATCTGTTATTTTAAACAAAATATAAACGTACACGAAAAATACATTAAATAACCTCGCATTTTAGCTAATCGATATTTGCTAGTATTATTAGTTCTCCTGCGTCACCCAACACTGTTAACTACGATTATTTGCGCACAATATCATTGACTACAAATTGTCGATATAGTCTATTTTTAAAGTTCATGCGTCTCACTTATATGTAGAAAAAAAATAATTGAAGAGTTAGTTCTTCTGATTGCTTTACATGATATAAAAAAAGCTATCGGTGGTACTATATGTGGTATGACAGTTATTTGTATCATCGTTGCCGTCATTATATGTTGGAGACGTAAGATACAAGGTAATACTTGAATATGCACAGTATTCCTTTATAGTTGGGAGATTTTCTTTTGTTTTAATTTATCCGCAGTATCCTTAAACGTTTTTTCATATACATAAAACGTATAATTATTGGGAACAGGAGCAAGTTACGTTCGCTTATAAAGTTTACACTTCACATAAACCTTTTCAGAACAAAACACCAAATCTACATGTGAATACGAAGATCTTGGTCAAGATACGTACGTGTTATTGTTGAAAATTACATATTGTAATGATCTTTTGAATATATTATATATCTTAATCAAAAGATGAGCTCGTTATAAACAGCTAAGATATTCGTACTGAAGATACATTAATTATGTGTGTGTTGATGTCGAGTTTTGTTTAAGCAGAACTCATGGCGGTACAACCACAGGCAGTTATGAATCGTACAGTTTCGGTAAGATTTATAAACTTTTTTTTTAATTGTATGCTTAATTGTGGTGTGTATATGCATGGCAATTCCTTTCATATACCCTAATCCCTAAAGGTTCCACTGCTATTGAATGTAACTTTAATTACTTTGCTGCAAAAACGTTTTTTTTTAAATGTCTATGTATTTGTTGCGGACATATAACAATCGTATTTAGATCAAATTTCCTTTAAAAATATAAATTTCCATAACATTGTTTTGATAGTATATGTATATTTATAATTACTTATGTTAAGTATATGTACTATTTTTAGCAATCGCTGGAGTTTGTATTTATGCTCACATGCATTTATTAGCGTTTCGGTTGACATCAATAGGTAATTGGTCTCGGTAGCATATTATATACATTTGTTATTCCTCGTGTGCTCCATTGCTTGTATGATATTTTAAACAATTGTAATCAACATCACATTTCAGATCAGCTTCATGTCAATACTTATGAGAGGCCTAATGAACTAGAGATGAAAGATTATGCGAATCTACCTCCTCACATCAATTGGAAACACGCTAAGGCTCTTTCCGCCAAAAATAGTAATGCGTTCTCAGAAGCACAAACTACGTTCGGAACAGAAATGGATTATGTTAACTTAAACATCTCTGGTTTATAAAATGAGAGCTTTTAACAAACACAGTACAACACAAATGTTAACATATCATTACAATCGGGTCCATAGCCGATTTTGCCTTAAATACTTTAAACTATCAATTAGCAAAGTGTGTTGCTTTCATCAAAAAGTGAACAATTCCACTGAATACAAGCACTATATGTTCCCGCTATTGTGCATGCGTAGTGAATTGTAAATATTTTATATATAAAATTATCAATCTACTTGCGTTAGTTATATTGTGTATATCGTTATGTCACCTATTTTCGAGATGTACTTTCGATTTCACACCGCGAAATTTTATTACCGAATNAAGGCGTTTGACCGGATCCCGAGGCGCATTCTGTGGTCAACACTAGAAAAACACGGGATTCAAGGGAAACTATCCAGTGCTATTCAATCTTTGTACGCAAATGTGAAATGTGCTGTAAATGTCAACTCGTATAGAACCGACTGGTTTGGCCAAAATATCAGTTTAAAACAAGGATGTTTATTGTCAACTACATTGTTTAATTTCTTTCTCAATGACCTTAGCCTGCGCCTTAACCAGTCAGGAATAGGCGTTCATAGAGATGAAATGATTATTAATCACTTACTTTACGCTGACGACCTAGTACTCATTGCTGAGACTGAGAGTGACCTATAGATTCTCCTTGATATTTTAGGATCGTGGTGTACCTCAAATAAAATGACTATCACTACAAACAAAAGTAAAATAATGCACTTCCAAAATAAAAATGTTGTGAAATCAAATTATAAATTTACATGTAATAACAATGAACTTGAATGTGTTGCTGAATATCGATATCTCGGACTTGTTTTGTCAGAATTTTTAGACTATAGTGTAACGGCCAAGTATGTCGCTAAGTCGGCGACTCGAGCCTTAGGACTGCTTATATCAAAGTTCAAATCACTTGGTGGAATGCCATATAATATCTATACCAAACTGTACGACAGTAAAGTGTGGCCAACTATAAGTTATTGGGCAGCAATATGGGGAACCCAGGACTATGCCCTATCAATGCCGTACATCATAGAGCGTGTCGTTTCTACCTCGGAGTGGGAAAATATACACCTAACGCGGGAATAACTGGAGATATGGGTTTGCTCCCCCATATGCACGGCAGTGGAAGTCGATTCTCACTAACTGGTTCCGGTTAAATAGTATGGGCAATAACCTTATCAACTACAAAGTGTCTCAATGGTCTTACATGAAAAGACACCACACAAAGAACTGGCACCACAAGATATGTATGAAAGTACCAGTGGACATCAGTTATAGCTATTCGACATCTGAACGCAAATATATAACCAATAACTGTATTGATGATCTATTTAATGATTATAAGGCTGTTTGGTTAAATAATATAAACAGAGAACAAGCTGCCCATGGCAGAGGAGGAAATAAACTAAGAACATACACGCTTTTTAAGCAAACATGTAACACTGAGTCGTATGTTAATAATAATATTATACCTAGGTCCCATAGAAGTGCATTTGCTAAATTCCGTTGTGGTGTAGCACCACTTAAAATAGAAACTGAACGATATCAGGGAAGTATACCAAATGAACGTTTTTGTTAAACCAAGTGGAAGACGAATATCATGTTCTTATGTCATGTAATCTCTATGAAGATATTAAAGAAAAGTTGTTCACAAAGTTATTTGAAATATTTCCGGATTTCTCTGTATATAGTGATGATAACAAATTCTGTTACATATTATCTAATGACGAAATCGTTAAATACAGTGCCAAAGCTTGTCATGATATACTAGTGACCAGACAAAATACCTTGTATAGATAGTTAATATTTTGTAGATATGTGATGCTTATTGTACTAGTGTGTTTTTGTTTTATGTCACATTTTAAACAAATGATTTTTATCATATCATGTTCTACAGCGTTTTTATCATCATTTATGTCATAACAGTTGTATATATATATGTATATTTATTGGTGTGTCTCTCATAACTCATACTGAGTGGTTTTATACATGTCTTTTATGTTTACCATATTTTTATATGTGTATCTGTAATAACATGTACTAAAGTGAGACGTTAATAAACTATCTGTCTGTCTGTCTGTCTGTCTGTCTGTCTGTTTGTCTGTCTGTCTGTCTGTCTGTCTACACACGAATTTGAAACGTTACATTTAGTATAAACGATTCTAAATATAAAAATAAGTGCACATAAGGAAGGGAAAACAAGAATGTGTCTTTAAAATAAATGCATAGTTTTGCACTGATTTTAACATAACGTTTAAGCTATGTCTAGTCGGAATCTTGTAATGATTTCATAACGACCAGTCAATACAAGTAAATTTTTACACTTAAATGCATTAGTATATCTACAAATTGTTCGTCAGCAATCGTGTTTGTCTCACTTGTTTACTTGCTAGTATTGACTACAATGTTCTCTTTCAAACTTTTTAATTCGGAGAAGCTGTTTTGATTTCTTTCCCGAAAACCGTGATTTTTACAGAAATAGTAGATTTTATCATACAGATTTGCATTTTAAACATTTTTTTTTTAAATAATAACTAACTGATGCCAATAATCCATGTATTTATAATAACTTTAACACATGTGTATCGTCTTTCGGTTCAATTGAGGTGTTTGACACGGATACAGCTTGGATTGAAGTAATGAATTTGCAAACTATTAGGAATCTAATGGTGGACGATCAGAATACTGTGTGCATTGGCAAAAACCAATAGACACCTTTTTTCTGCAACCTTGTAGTATGTCAACGAAGAACATGATTTCGTATGTTTGTGTAATTTTTAAATTGTATGTTCAATTATAAAAACAACATTTTTGGTTGATAAGCGCTCGTGTCACAAGGCACCGTCGCTTTTTAATGTCACTTTACTATAATGTATTGTAACTGAGTGAATACCATTTGATACTCATAAATAACAAGCTTAAATTTCATACCAGTTCCAGCCCATATTAAATTTAAAACTATAACATGTTTATATTAACCGAACTGTATACGCTGTAATTTTATAAATGCAGAGTTATGGTGTGACGTCGAAGCTAGTTATTTAAAAAAAAACATGGGTAGTTATTTATACGAAAATCATGTCGTAGTGAGAAAAGGTATTTCTGATAAGTCGACCACTTCTCGTAAAGGGGACATGTTCGTGTCTTCCTTTGTAGGATGAAATGAATGTTGCCAAACAGCTCTGTATTCTGGACATCGATCACCCATCGCGAATGCATTAAATAATTGAATAGACCGGCCCTATAATTGCTACTTAACGCCGTCAAAAAGTATGACACTACATATGTGGTTCTGTTTAAGTTCATGAAATATAGAGTAAATTTAGATAAAAGTAACTCGTAAAAAATAAGGATCGACAAGGCCGAGAAGAACACCCTCCCCAGCCAAAATCCGCCGTAAGCTTGTATTCCTTGTTTTGCATTGTCGGAATTTGATTCATTTTTTAATGCATGGACACGTACCTTTTATGTATATTGTGTCTAATGAAAGCTACGTCCCTGATAAGCATCTTCCAACTTTATGTTTTATCTTCAAACGCAATACATTTGCTTTAAGTTTATAAGTATACTGAACTCCTGAAGGTGTTTTGGTAACCATATAAAGGGAACTAATGCCGATAAATGTCATCCAAAACAACTCCAACGCTAAGTATTGTTGTATTAATTTCTCTTTTACGGAAAAGGGATGCACAATTATCCTCATTGAAATAATGCTGAGCGTTAAATAAGTTTTACTAATATTAAATTATCGATGTCCCTTTTAATTTTAATACCCTTCATTCAATCAAGATTAATGGTCATTCTCACAATTCTTATGAGTTCTAGTCATTGAGTAATACATATAGCGCATTCACATACTCAACCTGTCTTGTGTGTGTGTTTTTTTCTGCCAGGTAATACATCAATCAGATTAAACAAATTTGATATCGTACGTGATTATATAGTTTCATTCATTTATCATACCGTAAAATGTATGATTGATTAATGTTTATTTCTTACTCGGGATCTTTCGGATGATTTTAGGATCTTTCATTATTAATTCCGTACTCTGAATGTTATTCTTACTTATTTATTTAATGTTATTTCTATTGCTGCGTTCAGCGTTAATTATTAAATATATTCCTTGCCTGGTTTGTTGATGAAATTAATTCAAAACCAACGATATAGTCTACGGTGACCTACAGTTTATTTTCTGCAAATACAAGACAATTTTGTAATCAAATATATATTAAAATAGTATAAATATGCATATGCATGCACAGTTTATAACAGTATCTAATGTAAAATGTGTAATAAACATTTCCACAGTAATTTCCATTAACGTAAATAACAAACCATTATACATATATCTTTTAGTACCTGGTATATAATATGAGTCTGCGGTCTAGTATTTATAATTAAACGTAATTGTTTACATATCAAATAATCCTTTAGAATTAACAATATAATATAATCAATTATTATAATAAAATTCAAACATACTTTATATTATATCTTAACTATACATTGCCGCACTTAGTAAAATAATACAAACAGCAAAATACATTTCCAAAATGTAGATTACTACATACCTGCAAATACAAGACATGTTTGTACAGGCAAACATAGCATTAAACAGCAGTATTTTTTGGAGGCTTTGATCGTGATAAATCGACAATCTCCGGAATATCCGTAAGATAGTTCGTTGGTGTATTGTTCATAGGTGTTCCCTTTTATGGCAAGTTATTTAAACCTTTTTTCTGGTTTACGTCATACTCAATCAGTATGACTAATATAATTGGTATTGTAAACAGGTGTTTCTCTGACCTCGTTACGTTTACAGTTATAGTTCGTTAGCCCCGACCGACTTTCTGTCTTAAAACCCAAAATCATATTTACAGGTTATCTGGTGGCTATCTGGGAATTACGTTTTATTGTTTGCACTTGCAAACCATCTGTTATTCTCATATGACCATGTCATTTACGAATTATGCTTATTATAAAATAAAATTAACAATAACTGATGCAAATATATATTAATGAATCCATGAAGCATTATGTTTTCTTAAGGGATTACATCTTCCCCCTCTCTACTTAATTAGAATTCCTATTCTAATATGATGGACCGCCTTTTTTTATTTTTTGCTTCAACTTTCCAAAAGGGTTTTCGTTAACTTACATTTCACGATAGACAAACAATGTAAAATATGTAAATAATTTTTATCTAAATTGCTAACACTTTAGGTATTTTCTATATAACAATTCCATCGTTACGCTATTAAAATGACAATACATGTAAAACCAAAACTAGATAAATACGATACACACTGACAAATTATTCATGTTTGAGAACACACGTCATGAGTATTATACAACATCAAAACACAATATTCAGACTATAATATAAGAATCTTAACAATCCAAATATCTTTCATGAAAACATACAAATTTGAAACATAAAGCTATCTTTCTATCATTCATACTAAATCTTAAAAAAAAAAATGTCATGATGAGTGTTTATTTTTTAATTAGTAATGGAGCGAGAAAAAAACAACAACAAATGATTCTATAAACATGAACATGTTGATGAGTGTCATCCCCCCCCCCCAAAAAAAAACTAAATTTGACCTCATTCTTTTAATCACAATATGAATTAATCAAGATCCCAATTTTCTGCGGATGGTACTACAAACTAATTTGATGGTTGATTATTAACGATTGTTGTTTTCAGGCATGTGGTGTCGCAAAATTTACAAATTTGTATTAAACCCCTGTAATTGTAAGAATCTCCACATCGAGCATGACAGTAAAACCCACAACACTCGTTATAATCGTATCGACACCATGTATGAGACAACACTTCAAAGCAGATGTGACACAATTTGGTTTTATCCCGGTAAAGTTTGTTATTATTTTGGTCGAAGTGATTAAAATGTTGTCTAAAAATAATGAAATGTGCTTTCTCATTTATCTCACTTATTTCGTAAAAGTCTTCGATCTGCATTTCTCGATATACGCGTGGTACTGAATTAGAATGTTGAAAACGGTGGTATGCTTTTTTTGTTATGTCGGAGTCAATTTCAAATGTTTTAATTACTCCTATTATAAGTTTGTAATTTATAATATTGACTTTCTTTCAATAAATGAGCAAGCATTTGTTCCTTAAGTACCCAAATATCAAAAATAATTAATACAGAGTAATATTTTTTTATTGACATTTTGTTGACAATAACATAAATGTAAATACTGATAGTTTCCGTTTATTACTTCTTTTCCATAACGAGTTAAAGTTTGCAGAAAGTAAGTAATTTCGTATAATTCCATGTTATTTATATTTGGAATAGAATTTGGGATTTTTTATTGGGTATTATTTGTAAATATTAATTAATTTTCAAAATATAGAGAAAAATGAATGAGGAAACCGAGTTTCATTTCTATGTCAATAAACATGGTAACACAAAAATGAAAACAATGATGTACAAACTTATAAATATGATAATATATGGTAATGAATTTTTGTAAGATTATGTCCACGTCACCTGAAAAGATATTATGACATGTATTTTTACGGTAAAATATGATTATACAGTTTTTTTTAATATACATCAATAGTCGATTATATACATCATTCATCAATACGAAATGAAACTTTTGAAAATTATGAACAATAAGAATAATCAAACATTTTTTATTTGTTTTTACACGTCATTTTACAACGGTAAAAATCCATCAATATAAAATCATACTTCTGCAAAGTATGAACAATAAGAATAATATAAGCCTTTTTTTTTTTCCTTTTTTTACACGTCACCCCTTTTATATATATTCTTTTATGCCATTATGTGTCATAAACAATTCAGTATGATAGTCTCCTTTCATCAATACTCTTATATTGTAGTATTGGTAAAAATTCAAATTCATAGCAGAAGGGATTTCAATATTAAATTTCCCACAAGTGTTTTCAAATGAAATACCAGTAGTATTAATATGTAATTTGGGAAACAACCCAAAGTGCAGTGTCCTTATTAGGCAAATCAATGTTCATTTCCGTACTTCATATATTTTCATTTACAATCCTTATATCAATGCATCTTAATCCATTGCTTACGTGGATAAATAACATTGTTCCCCGCTGTTGTTGAAAAAATTCCAATTTGTTCAGAATACAAATAGTTATAATCAGGTGAATAAAGATAAGCGCGATAATAAAATGTTCGTATTCCAAATTGTCCTTCAACGAATTCGCTAGTTCGCGTAATGGAGATATCGTAGTCGGTATGGTATACGTCAATGTCTGAACGGCGGTGGGTTTAATTAACATAACAATTAATGTCAATTCCGGTAGTTTTCTTGCTATTATTAAAAGGAAAATTGTGTTACAACATGTAACCGTGATGCCTACATTAGTTTTTATGTCAAAAGTAGAGAGAATAGTTTGAATAGGTATTTCGCCATCTAACATTGCTTCTGTTATATCATAGTGCACAATTTGGTTATTCTTTGTTCTTTTAACGATCGTATCCATATCTATTTCTAGTTTATGCGATCTCTGTAATATGTATTGCGTTTTTTTCTGAGACATTTTAAATTCAGGTAATAATACTTCTATTGGATTGTTATATGAGATGCCCTCTAACATTTCATCCAAAATTGTATTATAAACGAATTGTTGCAATAACGGCAAATTTATCGGATGAATTGGATCGACAATCGTGTCATTCTAAATGCATTTGGTAATATGTGCCCTATGCGCTGTGAACTTGTCACCAAATGACACACACATGGTATATTTAAAACACAAAATTTGCAACCAATAATTAACTGAGAACTGTTAACACATTCCAGTCGTAAATCGGTTTGCATGTATGCCAGTGTTATTTTCATGGTTTAGTTTCTTAGTTCTGACTTTAACGCGTTACGTACAATCTTATATTCACAAATATCCTTAACCATTTGAGCGCTGGAACCGGATTTTGAAGGCCTTTGCAAACAGTTTGGATCCAGATGAGACGCCACAGAACGTGGCGTCTCATCAGGATCCAAACTGTTTGTTATTCTGATAGTATTCTTTAAACAAAAATCGAAGAAAATGCTAATTTTAGAAATTTAGCTGACAACATTTTAACAGACGACAAATTTCCCAGCATGCAAAGGGTTAACTCTAGCTTTGTCCCCGTGTTTCATGAGCTCTATGAAACAATTAGTATTGACATACCAAATTCTCTTTACATGAAAGTGTTGATCCAATTGAGTCTCAAGAAAATGTGTTGTGTATGAATGCGTATAATAGATGTTTTTCGTTATAAACCAGATTTTCTGGTTGCATACTATACTCAATGACGTCTTTATTTCTTGTTAAGAGGAATGGGAAAGAAATTTAATTGATAAATTTAGTTTTCCATACTGTTAATCAGTTGAAACATCACCATTATGTATATCGAGCTGTTTATACAACCATAAATAAATTCAGCTTTATTGTAATAAAATGACAACTCATTGCTGGCTAATTTATATGTAGGAAACTGTTCTTTTAGTTTCGCTATGATTCCTACTATCGTACGTGACATTAAATTAGGGTCAATCATGTGAACTGATAATTTCTTATTACTCAACGCTTCGATCCCTATAGCTTACCTATCAAATTGCGATCGTATTTTCATCATATCGGTATTAAACTCCAATAATTTTTTTCCGTAGTGTAATGTTGATCTGAACTTGTTTTCAACGCATTTACTATATTTAATCTTAATTGCGAGGTGTTTAAAACAAATTTATTGAATAGTACCGTATGTTCGTGTACATGAGACGCAAGTGACGACATTTCCCCAAATTGATGAGTAGTCGTGTTGGACATAATATTAACTATTGCAGCTAATTTGTTGGCGTGGTCTTGAAATTTGTTTAATTGCGAGACTGTTGCGATACCAAATAGTGTGCTACCAATATCTCTTATAAATTAGAAGCAATCCTGCGGATTCGCGAGATGTTCTTTTGCTTGGTATCATAGTAGGTACCATGCTTTGAAAATGATTTAACAAAGTTTCTAAATCGACCTCCATGAGGTTTCTGAGATTATTGACTTCAATAAATATTGGGCATCCTTTACTGAAATTGGCATGTCCACACATAGACAATTTTAATGCTGACTCCTTATCGAAGTTATTATCCGGTATTTTTAATTCAAACGTATGTCTCCAGTGGTTGTTCACAAAGTGTATTGTTTTTGGATCTGAGAACTGGATACCATGGTTCACAAGTATTTGTTCTGTGTATACTTCCGTTATTGTCACGAACAGAATAATCATTTTCGCGAACATCATTCCTACAAAATAAATAAAATGTATTATATGCCTGTTCTACCTGCGGTTGCGCTTATGGTTTTATTGATAGAGTTAGTGATATAAAATTGTTTTATTAAAGCTTATGAAGTATCTTTATTATTTGCCCATGTATTTTTACATTTGTTATTAGCCAATTTAACTAAATATTGTCGCTTATTATCTTTAATTTTTGTCTTAAGGATTTTTTCTACTCTATATCATTTTTTATTTGTCTTTGGTACAGTAGTGTCTAAATTGGCAGGTGTATTTTGATTATCCGTGTTGGTATAACTGTTTTCTAAGATTTGTGGTGTGTTAATGCATGTGTTATTTCAAATTGAAGGCTCGTACTAACTCTGTTATCGTCATCTTTTGTATCGTGAAATACAAAGTTTTGTGATTTATCTCTGAAGTCGTCCTCGTTTAAATATCTCCGTAGTCTGTTTATATTAAAAGGGACCTTTAATTATTTGTTTGAGAATCTTTCCCGCAATATATATGTGCCATTTTTTTATATTTTAGTTATGTAATATGGTAGTTCTGAAAATTTCCTGTATAGCTTTCGAGATTTATTCAAACCTACGTGTTCTTGTTTTATGAATACTAGATCTCCAAGATTCAATGGCCGAATTATTGTTTTATGATCATAGCTTTTCTTTATAGTTTTCCGTGGTTTATCTATGTTATCTTTAGTAATCTGCTTAATGATCCTAAACCTTTCTTTCAAATCATTAATGTAAGATGGATTAGTTTGTTTTTTTTGGAAAAAGTTCTGAGATAATTGGTCTTCCAAAAAGTAGATAGTATAGTGTATATTTGATTGTTATTGAACAAACCGTTGAATTATATGCGAGTTGTACACTTGATAATTTATCTGGCCATTCATTTTCTGATTTTAAAGTTGTACGTTATATATTAAGAAGTGTGGAATAAACTCGTTCTACTGCCCCATTAGACATTGGATGAAAACTGCTAGTACGATGTCTCTTAATTTGAAAAAAACTGTATAAAATATCCTTTATTCCACTTAAAAAATGTTTACCCCTGTCACTCGTTTTATGTTTCGGTGGCCCGAAAATTGCAAATACTTTATTGTTCGGCATCTCAAAAGGTTCACTTGCTATGAAATGTTGTTGTAAAGGGTGTAGTTTAAAATTGTAATCTCGTTTAAATACTTGACAATTTTTGCATGATTGAACATAATCTTTAATTGTTTGGTACATTTGTGGAAAATAATAAAATTGCCTAATTGTATAAAAAAATATCAACACCGAAATGTCCGTTTAAATCATGAAAGCTATAAATAATGTATTGTCTTAATGATTCTGGCAATGCCAGCTGTTTAATATACACTTTTTCAACTTGACATTTTTTTGATCTCGGTTCATACAAATGAAACAAAATATCGTCCACTTATTGGAATTGTTCGCTGGTGTAAGCGATTCTTTTTGCGAATCGGTTATCAGGTTATAACCCTTCTTTTAGAAACATATAAATATAAGCAAAATCCTTTGAGATAGACTGTAAATAGCTCATATTAATTATATCGTCTATTTTTCTTGGCGTTCGATCATTGCCATCTGGTTGTCCTAAAAATGTCAATGTGTTCTGGGTCATGTTATTGTTTGTTAACTGCTTATGGGTTGGTGTATTTGGCATCGTTAGCGGATCTCTTTCTTGGTTTATTGCTTCTGGTAATATTTTTCCTGTTATCATCTGTTAAGGTGAGGAGAATTGGTTTAATGTATTTGGGATTACCTGTAGGTTTAATTCTTGATTAATTGGTTCTGGTGAGTTGTGCTTCGTCGTTATCTGTTTAGGTTGGGAAAATTGGTCGGAATTTGCTAAATGATATGTTACCCGTGGATTGTTTTTCATTCATAGTTGATACCTGTGGAATTTCGGGATTCGCCTTATCTGGGTAGAGGTGTTGTTGTGATTGTATTTGCTGAGGGGGAATATCTTTACTTGATAAATGTTGTTCTCGGAAATGAGGGTTTAAGTCTGAGTGTTTGCTATTTGTATTGGTATTGTTATGGAATTTAGTGTGTTGCCTAGTGATAGCATTTATGTTATGTTCTTCGTGTTCTTGGGTAATGCAATTCTCTGTCTGAAATAGTTTTTTATGTCTGTTAAAATAATGTCCGTAGATTCTTGCTTCTTTGTGTTATGATCTATTCTGCTTAGAAAGTCGATAGGGTTTAATTTACCAGCGCGATAAATAATTTCGTGATCGAAATTTTGAAGACAAATCCTCCATCTATACATTTGATCATAAGTATTTGTTGCTGTATGTATATATTAGTGCTTTATTATCTTTAACAATTGATTGATTGATTGATTGATTTTTATTCAGGTTTTAAAACACATAATATACAAGTTATCATTCAAAATTACATAACAATTTTAACTAAAAGCATTTGTGAGATTGCTGCTGATCAAAACCTATGGTATAAAAACTGCCATAAAATAATATAAAATATGATTTGACAAAGAAACTGAACACAAAATGAAACAATATAAAATAGTCTTAAGGAAGCGTATCACCTCAAATTAGATTTGAAGGGAACAGATCAGCAACTGCCTCACACTTAAAATATGATTTAATGTTACTATAATGGAATATAATATATTGCTTGATCATCACAGTTAAACATGTCACATATATTTGTTATCACAGATTTTCAGCACAGACTAGTAATTTGATATATTATAGAAACAAATTCACAACTTTAGGGAAAACTTAGTATGTAGAAAGACTAGCTTGGATAATATAGTGTAAAAACCTAGGATTGCCCATGAAAGCTCGAAAGCTTATTTCAAATGGGGTCCAGTTTAGGTTATACTTACTATAATATAATCCTGTGAGAAAGTTACACAATACGAACAATAAGTCCCTGATAATTTGAGTATACGTGTAAGTTAATACATTCATGTTTCTATAATATATTTGCATATAATTCTAACGTGGGTGTTTGAAATGTACATTCTACACACTTTTTATGCATAATTTATAACTAATAATTCAAGTTCACTACTAGAGTATATTTTTTCTGCATCATTTAATGATCGACCTTCGTATAAAATTACGTGATGATAATTGGGTTTATCTTCCTTACATAAAATAAAACCTATCGCAGATTGGCTTGCGTCTGTGAATATTGTAAATTCTTTGTTAAAATCAGGTAACCGTAAAATTGGTTTTGATATTAGTGCAGCTTTAAAAGTATTAAAACTTATGTTATGTTCTTCGGTCCATTAAAATATTGTATCTTTTTTTAGAAGTCTATTTAAAGGTGCGACAATATGTGAATAACCGTTAAGATTTTTTTTAAGAAATTAGTCATTGCCAGAAAACTCCTCAAGCATTATTGAGTGTTGGGGATTCGGAATTCTTTGATAATTTTTAATGTATCAGGGTCCATTTGAATTGTGTTTCCTACGAAAACGGTGCCTAAACATATTAATTTCTTTTGTGAAAAATGACTTTTTTGAGGTTAATAACTAATCCTGCCTCTTTTATTTTGGTAAAAACTTGTGTTAGTTCTTCTTTATGGGTTTAAATATTATCGCTCATTAAAAGACAATCATCTAGGAAAAATATTAGGTTTTTAAAATTGAATTCTTGTAATATTTTTGTTAAAAATATGGACCAATAATAAGGAGATAATATATAACCAAATGGGAGTACATTAAACTCGAGACAACGCCCTGTGGGTGAATTAAAAGCAGTATATTTTTTGGAATCTTCCGCCAGTGGTAGACTAAGAAATGCCTGCGTAATGTCAATTTCAGTAAAAATGGTTGTTTTTTTCTCTGCAATCATATTTTGAACATCAATTATGGTTGGCATTTGATAGTTCATTTTCTTTGAAATTTTGTTTAAAAGTCTGTAGTCTACACATAACCTATATAGTTGTTTATTCTCTTTTTGGTCGTTTTCATTGGATATATTATCTTCAGAATGTATATGTTTTTTAACTAATACTATAGGACTGCTCAAAATACAATTTGATTGTCTTATTATCTTTTTATAAACCATATTTTGTAATTCTTCCTCAATACTATTCCGTGTTTTTGGGTTGACAGCGTACGGTCTCGAACGAATATGGATAGACCCCGGCGCGACTTCAATGCCACATNACATAGTAGAATAAAGCTGGGGTCACCGCCTTGGAACGGTCAATGCTAAGCATTGGGGGTTTAAACCAGTTAATGAGCGCTCAACCTCACACTTGGCCCAGCAATATTCATGATACATATAAGTGTAAATAAAATTTAACCTCATAGCATTGCAACTCAAATTAAACAGTAATAAAAGGGAATTAAAACGCATTCAATTTAATTACTATTTTATTACTCAATGGTTGAAAGGAGACCAGAGCAACAAAGTTACAACTTTTGGAGGCACGATGAAATGAAATTACTAACACGCATCAACTACATCCCTTCTTTATACAAAAAAGATTTCAGAATATAGCATCATATAGTTAATATTGTAGATCATCATCGCGCACCTACAGGAAGAAGCAGCAATATTGGGTGTGAAAGATCCAAATACATAAATTGACACCCATCATGTTTTTCTCGTCTGTAATATGTAAGTTTTAATTCATGAATTGTTCTCCTAGAACTACAGGTATTTTCTGTAACAAATTACCTTTTATCCGTATTTTTTTATTTGCCTGAATGAAATTCATTTGTTTTCTCGAAAAATCTGAAATACATTGTTTATTATCTGCGTTTATTTCCATGGTATTATACTTAAAATTTAATTTCGCTTCGTATTGTTTGAAAAAGTCAATTCCCAAAATTATTTTATGTGTTTATTCTGGAACTATTAGGAAATTTTGATGTAACAGCGTGTTACCTATTATCATGGGCATATTTATTTCTCTCGAGGCTATATAGATATTCTGAGAAACAGCAGTCTTTATCTGAACGTGTGAAGTTATTCATTCCTTTTTGTCTATATCTGTAGAATTGTAAAAATTCTCGCCGATAACCGATACCGAAGACCCTGCATCAAGTATAATGTTCGTGTTAATATTTGTGACCATACCTGTTAAAAACTTTTGAATGAATGCTGTAACAACCTTTAGTGCTAAAATTTTAATGTGTTGTTTTTTAGAATGTTTAACTTGATTTTTGTTATTGCATTTTTGGTGTAAAGATAAACAATTTGGTGTTGTCTTTTCCCTTTTGCCCTGTTGTTTTCGTCATTTACAAGTTCAGAAACTCATTGACTGGAAATGGTTATATTGTTGACAATTATTACATCGTTTATTAAATGCAAAACAGTTTCTACCTCCCCTACATTGTGAATAACCACACTTTGTGCAAACGTCAGGTGCTACACGAAGATTTTGTAATCGCGGTCTATTTACTGAGCGGTCAATAATGCGCGGTATTGTATTTTCCATTGGTATTTGATTGCTATAATTTTGATAGCGTCGCGGTTGATATGTTTGCTGAGCGCGACCATGTGGTACTTGTGGCATTTGATTTTGTGTGAGATATCTTTGATCATTAGTATTCCCGTATGTATGCGTTGTTGGATTTAATTGTAGGGCATTCTTTTCTTTGTTTTTTTATGTCAGATTTTATTTCTTTAATTTCCTCTAACAGTGTTTGAATTTTGGTGTCGTTTGAATTAACGGAAAATGAAATAGTCATATCACAGAGTTAACAATATTTTGATAATTCTTATAATGTACTTGGTTGTCTTAATATGACATCCTTTTTGATATTGTCTCTTAGTCCATTTATTAATAAACTTATCAGTACTTTTTCGTCTAAACCTTGAATATCAGTGGACATTTGTAATGCTCTCGCGATGTAATCATCACATGATTCCGTATCTTTTTGTTTGATAGCTATTAAATTAAAATCTAGTTATTTTGTTTGAAAACGTTTTGCGAGGGCTTTCTTGAGTTCCTCATAATCTGATTTGATATTATCAGACAAATTATTATAAAAAATTTCAGCTCGGTCCATTAAATAAAAAGGTAAATATTAGAAAATTCATATTTTTGAATTTTATTCAAAGAACAGAATTTCTCAAATTTTGTTAGAAAAGGTGGAAGACTATCATATTTTTTGCCCGTATATCATGCTAGCTTAATAATATTAGATCTAAACATTCTACCTTTAAGCGTAGACGTCACTGGATTTCCAGGTGCTAACGGCTGTCGTCTGTTGCTTCGATTCAGCTCTGCGGGAAGCCTCGGCCTACACAAGTCAATATTTTCACTTTTAGAATGTGTCATTGGATTACTTGATAAAACATTGTTAGCGTTATTTAATCCAAAGAAATGTTCTCGCGGAATGTTAATAAACTGTTCGTCTGTCGAAGATTGGTCGTCGGAGTGTCTTTGTGAATCGTCTTTCTGCGGTAGTTCAAATCTGAAGTTGGGAAACAACCCTTTTGTTGCTGGTTCTAATGTCAGATATATCTGTCCGTCCTGGTTGCGTGACTCGTAAAAAATGTCTTATCGTCCCTCATTGTGATGTGATTCAGGAAATAGGTCTTGTCGTCCCTCAGTGTGATGTGACTCGGGAAATAGGTCTTGTCGTCCCTCAGTGTGATGTGACTCGGGAAATAGGTCTTGTTGTCCCTTAGTTTGATGTGACTGGACTACTGGTATTGACGTTAGGATTGTCTGGTCATCTTGTTGGTTGGGTCTCTCTTGTTTGTTTGAATCGGTTTCTGGTGTTGATAGTGGTTGTGTTGTTGGTCGTATTAGTTGTTGTTCGTCCGTGGTTGTTACATCTGATCGTGTTTTATATCAACGATATTGTTTGCCAGAATATCTTATTCTTCGAACTGTCTTAACGGAATTTAATTGTTTATACAAATCTGCTCTTAATTGGCTAGCATGTCGTTTTTCACTTCTTACGAAGTCTTCTGGTGTTTGTAAATAAAGTTTACTTTTTGTTCATTTTAATGGTTTATCCGGCTGGACTGTTGTCTTCTTTGGTGATATGGGTGTGGCTGGCAGCGTCAGGTCAATGTTGTGTAAATGTGTGTAAGACATTGTACAATTTCATTGTAGATAATTGTTTGCATATAAACGTTCTTCACACTTCCTGTGATATCCATTGTATATATCCATTTTTATTACGTCCTGTGATAGTTTTCACACTTTCTGTGATATCCCTTTTATAATCTTTAATTCATCCAAAAACAGTATTCTCCGACCAAGTTATCATACCGTAAAATGTATGACTGATTAATGTTTATTTCTTACTCGGGATCTTTCGGATGATTTTAGGATATTTCATTATTTATTGCGTACTCTGAATGTTACTCTTACTTATTTATTAAATGTTATTTCTATTGCTGCGTTCAGCGTTAATTATTAAATATATTTCTTGCCTGGTTTGTTGATGAAATTAATTCAAACCCAACGATTTTGTCTAAGTTGATCCAAAGTTTATTTTCTGCAAATACAAGACAATTTTATTATCAAATATGTATTAAAATAGTATAAATATGCATATGCATGCACAGTTTATTTAAGTATCCTATGTAAAATTTGTAATAAACATGTCAACAGTAATTTCCATTAACGTAAATAACAAACCATAATTAATATATCTTTTAGTACCTGGTGTATAATATGAGTCTGCGGTCTAAAAACTATTCATTAAACGTAATTGTTTACATACCAAATAATCCTTTAGAATTAACAATATAATATAATCAATTATTATAATAAAATCCAAATACACTTTATATTATTTCTTAACTATCAATTGCCGCACTTAGTAAAATAATACAAACAACAAAATAAATATCCAAAATGTTGATTATTACATACATGCAAATACAAGACAATTTTGTATAGGCAAACATAGCATTAAATATCAGTATTTTTTTGGAGGCTTTGATCGTGATTAATCGACAATCTCCGGAATATCCGTATGATAGTTCGTTGATGTATTGCTAATAGGTGTTCCCTTTTTTCGCCAGTTGTTTTAACCTTTTTCCTGGCTTACGTCATACTCAAGCAGTATGACTAATATATTTGGTATTGCAAACAGGTGTTTCTCTGACCACGTTACGTTTACAGTTATAGTTCGGTAACCCCGACCGACTTTCTGTCTTAAAACCCAAAACCATATTTACAGGTTATCTGGTTGCTATCTGGGAATTGAGTTTTATTGTTTGGACTTGCAAACCATCTGTTATTCTCATATGACCATGTCATTTACAAATTATGCTTATTATAAAAAAATAATAATAACTGATGCAAATATATATTAATTAATCCATGAAGTTAGCATTATGTTTTCTTAAGGGATTACACATTAATGGAATGATTATTGTGTATGTATATTGTTGTTAGGGATAAAACTCATATGCGAATAATCCATTAAGTCCTTGTATTTCGTGTCATATAATGTCGGATATGTTTGCCCTGGCTGAAACAAAAGTCCACAACAGACACGTACCATGCACTCAAAACTGTTTTGTTTAAAGTATACAAATAACTAGTTTTTTTAAGTGTATAAATAACTAGTTGTGTTTAAATTATACAAATAACTAGTTTCTTTTGAAGTTCCTCGTGCCAATTACAACCATTCTGTGTTGTGAGTAGTATAATTATAATGTAACTATTGAGAATCGATTCTTTCGAAAAAAAAATGAAATTCAATTGGACATCAGATGAAGCCACTACGTTAGGAATTACATTTACAAATGATGAAAATGAAACAGTTCTAAAACACATACTACTTTAATAACAGAAATTTAAAAGGCTGCTTAAAATCATGGCACCACCGTTAACTTACACTAATCGGAAAAAAACAATGTTAAAAACATTTGCATTCCCAAAATTAGTTTATATACTAACAGTTCTCCCAAATCCACCAAATGATATTATTAACGATATAAAATCAGCAATATTTAATTTCATATAGGACGGTAAACCAGATAAAATTAAACCAACTCAGTTAATTCAATCGGTAGAAAATGGAAGTATCAAATTAACGGACATTGACTCATTCTTGAATGAATCAAATGCAGTTGGGTTAAAAGATACCTAGATAATACCAATACGAGTAAATGACAATTATTCTACCAGAAAATTCTTAACAAATATGGTGACTCAATACTTTTTGAATGTAACATCAGCAATAATAGTTTACATGAAATTGCAAACGAGAAAATATTTCTCTCTAGTGTTCTATCGGCATGGAGTAATATTACTCATAATCTAGAAACCCAAACCAACACTTAAACTAGTATATATGGAACAATAAAGACATAACTTCAAACAATAAGACGTTTTTCTATCAACATTGGTTTGAACAAAATATAAAATATGTCGACCAATTGTACGATTACAGAATTAAGGACTTCTATTTTTTGATAATATATGTTATAAATACGGAATACCTTCAAGCAATTTCCTAATGTATTACACGTTAATTAAAAGCATACCCATACATATTAAATCTTTAATCAATACAAAAAACAAACCATGTACGCAAACATCATTCGTAGAAAACATACTTGCAAAACAAACCAAAACGAACAAAATATTTTACTCACTGCAAATTAAAAAGCCTGTAGAATACTCAAAAATTCAAAATAAATGACAAATCCTTCTTCAAGAACAAGAATTTAATTGGAAACAAATATGTATCATGCCATTGTAAACAACTTTATATAGCACACTGAGAAAATTTTAATCTAAATATGTCCATAAAATCATAGCTACGAATAAATATATTTTTAAGTGCAACCTGTCCAACACAAATGTACGTGATATATGCAGCGAACACATTGAAACAATAGAACACCTTTTCTGGGAGTGCGAACATATTCAAACTCTATGGAACCAATTGACAACATTTCTGGAGAAACAACAATTAAAAGTAAAACTTTCTCTCTCAAATACCAGTTTCGGTGTAAATACTTTTAAAATACCAGAAATTAATAACACTGTGAACTAAATTATTATTTTAATGAAATCTTTCATATTCAGCATGACATACAAAAAAACAAACACCTTCTTTGAACTGTTTGATGAATTATCTAAAATTAAAGATCCAAATTGTAAACGAAATAGCCCACAACAACGACGCACTTCATATATTTGAACAGAAATGGAAACACATAAACTTTTCATAATCCAGTCCAGTTGTCTTCTACCCCACTTTACGCAACTCATCTATTGTATAGATTATTCATATTAGCATACCATGTAAAATATGTTCGAACTTATAACTGCTGAATGATATCACCTTTGTTCTTATGCACATATTTACATTGTTTGTTTTATATTGAATAAAAAAAAATGGGTGTAAAAAATCAATATTACATAGCTTGGTTGTTTATGTGACTGTAATATACTATGAAAATGAATGTAATACCTAAAACGAAAAATCGTATAGACTGAGGCGATAATTTATCAAAACGAAAATTTTACTAGCAATAATAAAAAAGCGGCGTGATCTATACACGCGTATATTATTCAAAATAATTAAAACGAAGCTTAAAAATAAATAAAAAAAAAAAAACTACCATAAGAGAAAAAATATTAATAAAGTTGAACGATATAAACCCGATGACATATCATGTTGCTGAAACTGCAAGTAGATCGGAGGACGTAATTTAGCAGCGATGACAAGATGACGTCACCAGTAACGAAATCAAATATTATTAAATGGGCAGTACTGTAATATCGAATTACCAATAAAACCAGCTGTGTTTATTGACCATTTTAGAAGCAAGCATATAAAAGTGTCATTACAATAATAATTCCATATTTTACGAGAAGAAAGATATAGTGAATCAAAAACAACCAAGTATGTGTTTTTAAGTACGTCAAAATCATATCCTTTTGCTAAAAAGGAGCAAATCAAATTTATTACTTACATTTGCTTTAAGATATTTACATTTGCGAACACGCTTCAAAACATCTCCATGCAATGATGGTTGGGAAATTTCATTAGTTTAATGCCATTTTAAAGAAACATTATATTTTGAAATTGAATCACTATATTTTGAGTGAAATTGAGCGAATTTACGTCGTAGGTTATGATACACAAAAACCTTGTTTTAGCAAATTTATTATTTAAAAAACGGTTACGATCATTAAAATCTTCAACACATGAACATGCTCTGGCGTATCGTACCAACTGCGAAATATTAATACCATAGGAAGGACCTTTAGAGATGTTACCATCTACATGCATAGTGTTTTAAATTCTGAATGTACATCGGAAAAGTATTCAGAAGGTTGTTGTCGCAATACCTTACGCTTACCGGTCAGTTAGTTTATATGCTCTTCACGAACAATTTATATGACATATGTTGTTTCAAAATTGTAGTGGTATAATTAATAGTAATGTATAAACTGTCAGCTAATTTTCCAAAACACACATTTATTCCAAGTCTGGACACTGAAAAAAGCAGATTAAGAAGGCAGCAAGAAAAACACGAAACAGTAGCCGGTAACGAAATATGTTTACGAGCATAGACGCTCTATTTTTGATCAATATATGCAGGTTTTGCAATCGGTTGATGTCCATAAATAAATGGCCACATGTTCTACCATAATCTTTCTCTATTGCTCTGCAGTCGATGTATAATTAAGTTTATATTTGGTATTTGTTAAATAAAATATATATAGTACTGATTTCTCTGTATTTCTCTGCTTAGTGCATTCATTTAGGTTTTGATACTATTGTTTTAACCCTACTTGAAGTTATTTTCATTATGTCAATTTTACCGGATTTGCCTCGTTACAAAAACTACTTATTAAATACTTGCAGAATTATCCATGATGAATGCCACTGTTTTGCATATAGAAAAACCGGTATTAGACATAGATCATTTGACTGAGTATTCCAGCTAATAAGAGTGTTTGTAAACTTTAATTGTAGCGTTATGTTCAGGTTATAATTCAAATACAGTACCGATGTACATTCCATGTTATGCGAGTGTTATTTGAGCAATCATGGTGCCTTCGTGATAAAGAGATTGAATTATACATGTACGTTGTGAACAAAGCAAACACAACAACGCGATATTTGTTATGTTATCGAAGCAATGTATCGTATGAAAGGACGATTGGCTCATGTAATGGTGCACTTGAATGCCAAAAGTACAAACATACTCTAAGGATTATCATAAGCAATAAAACGTGATGACTTCACAACCAAATCTTGAATCGCTGTAATGTCGTATTTATCTCTCCTCATGCACGGTGTATGTACCATTAAAATTAAGTGGGATGTAAATATATTGTATTTTATGTCCTTCATATGCATTTGTCCGTTAAGCAATATATCATGCATGCCGATGCGTATGTGTTCATGATTTGTTTTGAAGAAAAATTTGAAAAAAAAAAAACAATACGACCCAACAAACAAATATGATAACGAATGCCGTCATCAAACTAAAGAAAGTATGCGTGTATGATAGTAAAGAAGCTGTAACAAAGGAATAAGGAAAAGAAATGAGCTCACATATGGGATAATCTTTCTCGGAAAAATACTAATCTTCAGTCTTAAAACTCGTTTTCAAAGAATCAAAACAGTACAGCAGAATGAAAATACAAACGTTTAACATATACGTTGACTATGATCTAGCAATCATTGAATGACGAATATAAACAAATATTCTTATTAACTGATGAAAAGGAGATGGAAAATGTTGACTGTTGAAAGAAAAGAACTTGTTCGCGTGTTTCCGTATGTGGCAAAATTCATTTAAAAAGACATACACAACATTTCATTTTGATTAATGATGTTGATTTAACAGGTCATTCTAGATAGACGAACGAGACCATCAGGACCTTCATATAAAAACCTCCTAACTGTATAAGACAACTCTGAACTGTTCTTCCCTTTGAACTCCCTGCTGAACTGGACTGAGGTCACAAAATGTGCTTGCCTTTTATACTGTTAAGCCGAGGCATTTATGCAAAAACAGCTGTTAGCAAATAAATTGAACGAGTTCATTCCTATCGCCTCTACATTAAGCTAAACACAAACTGTACACGTTAATGCGATGATAGTCGCTGGTCGTGAGATACTTATAAGTGAAATGGGGGCTGACTAAGTACCTAACTGTATTCTCACCTTGTCGACGCATGTTTGTATCAAATCTTTCGAACAGCTGAGCTGATAACAATAGAAGGAACGAACCATTGGCTAAAACAAAATGCCGACAAAGGGATTCGAATCCGGGTAATTTCGTGGTAGAAGTGAGCACTCGATCGCTTAAACACTGAGGCATCTAGCGTATTTAAACGCGTATTTGAACCGCCTTCTTGTTTTCGTTTTAATCGAAATGTTTGTAGTTTGACGCATATACTCGGAATACGTTCGGCGGAGTTTTGGGTTCGTACGAGGTAATGCGATGTCACACGAAGGTTTTAATGGTTTGAATCTGTACGAATTATATAGAGTCCCAGCTCAAATATCCGTTATAAATATGCATACATACATACCAGTTTATTTTTCATTTAAAATAAAGAAAGAAATAAAACGTTGAAATTGACCTTGCATGACTCCTTGTGCCAAACCAATTAAGGCGCTGCATCCATAACAATATTTGTTTCAACTCACATGTTCAACTCTTTTCTCGACTTGCAACGTTTTATGTTTACATACCTCATATTATTGGCTTACCATCAAATTAAATCGCTTTTGAATTGTGATGAATTATTCCGCTTTGCTATTTTGATATATACTTATTGACTCCTGCGTTGTCAAAAGTAGTATAAATCAATTAGTTGTGCGAGTATATTTTCTACATGTGTGTATTTAAACTAAAGGCATTCTGTGAAATCACAAACCATGAACAATACCATCATTAGGGCCTGTCATGAATGAACATACGCACATATGCTATTCTCAGAGCTAAAAAAAATGTCACTCACGGAACAAATAAATTGTAAACAGATTGTGAAAATATCACGTTTGAGCATCAAATCATGAACGTGCAATTACAAATCATGATTTATGTGTTACATACTAATACGCGTACTATAAAAAAACAATTGCTCATACAGTATTAAAATAAATGTGTCTAATATCACTGATGTATGAAATTTTTTCACTTAATTTATCCTAATTTGTTTTACATTAAATTATGTGTTCCACAACTTACGTTGCGTATATGTTAATACAACAATGCCGTTAGATTTCTAACCATATGTGTATGTCTTTATGAAATATATGTCCCAAAAATGTCATTTTATTTTAGCATAATGTCGATGAAAACGATGAAAATACAATTTAGAACAATGCCGATGGTCTATTTCAATGTAAAATTACTGTTTTGCATGTAACAATTTCAAAGTTTATTCCACTTTTTAGATAATCTCATTGCAATTGTAAGTTGTTAATATGATAAACATGTATACCAAGTACTCACATGTCGTTGTCTTAATTTGCAGCGTGTAAAACTAAATTATGAACTTAAAATCGTACATGTTCCAAGCTATGGACCCTAATTCCCAATGTGAACACAGGAAAATAGGATAGGGCCTATGAGTGATTGTTTCTGAAGCGTGATATGGTCTGCAATTGATCATATAGCCGTTAAGTCCTCACCAAAAACAACGATCTACTGAATAAATTGCCATCATTAAGTAGTTAAATTTATTTTTTGTTTTCAACCGAAGCATCATGAACACTTCATAAACCATGACAACATGGCAACAAGAATATAATCACAAACATATAGCACATTATAAATACAAATTCAATATTGTTTGCGTAAAGACACATTCATACGTTATTATGGGTACACTAGATTGATAATTTGCTATAGCAATATTATGTTATACGAAAAGTAGAAAAATAAATCGTGCGCAAGAATTCTGACAAACACGATTTTAATGAACAGATCAAAGTGTTAAACATTTACACACTTTCTTTGTTTCCTTCATGTTTAAAGATTAAACAATATTGGCAAACCAGTTTTATGTGCTTTTTGAAAACATGTATCTACATATAAGCAGGCAGTTATTAACTCCAATATATTGAAACAAAAAATTCTAAAAATAGGTCATTGCATGTTAATTATGTAGTTGATATATAGGAAGTTATTCATTTTAACAAAAAAAAATACAAAACAGTTGCGTGCTCTGTCCACCAATTAAATTATGCAATGTCGGTCAGATTTTTAATAATCGACTTTCGGTGAGCTGCGTTCATTTTAATCCCTTGTTTATTTAAGATTAATACACACCAGTCTGCATGATCACGCATGTATGAATTGTATATTTAATGTGAGATTCGATCAATGTTTAATTTTGCAAAATGCAAATATCAAGCATTTAAAGCATGAATTCAAAATGTACACATTTTTTAAATTAACGAACAGTATTTGTTTTTGTAACATAAATACTGGTGTGACATTTAAACTTCAATTAAGTGTTTAACAGATTGGAACCTTGTTGCATATACAAACATAAACCAATACGCGATAAATTAGTTATCACCCTCTTCATATATACATTACATTATAGATATTTGCAATTTCCCAGTGTGGGTATTTGTATGCATATTAAATCAATTTTCAGAACCCGTTAGTGTTTCCTACGCCTTAAAGCATGATATAAAGATAAGGAATTTATTGGACTTCAATCAAAAAAGTTATTAAGAAAACTACGTAACCTTTTGTATCATCCCACTGGTAATAAGTATATCAGATATATATCTACAAAAAAGACTCCAACGCTGTTCAAAAAATAACAAAACAACTGTGTATATTGTTGGTTCTTGTTTATTATTAGGTTTAACATGCACGGCATATAACAATATTTATTCATTTAGTTATTGACTTTATAATATTGGATGAGGTACCCAACCCGGACAATGCTATCCTTGGCTTGGAAATATACATTCTAATTCGGCCAATACGAGAACAAATGGCAAAAACGAAAAACAAACACTGTTGATTCAAGATTTAATTAATATCAAGTTGAGCCAATACACGTGAAATTTGATGCACGCCATCTTGAAAACGCTTTTGATACATTAGTGTGGACATCGTTGTGGTACTCTAACTTTTGTATTTGCAACAAAATTAAATAAAGTTACATATTTTTTATTTATGAGCTAAATAATACTGAGAGACAAATGGTCGCTTTAATTTGTGACTTGTTTTACTTGGTTCTAATTTTCTGCCCATTATAATGCTATGAACAATTATTTAATTGAAATTCTCTTAACAATCTAGTTGGAAAAAAATTGTGAGGATGGAATCGTTTAAATTTAAGATTAGAATTGCATGGGATGAACGCCAGAAAGGAAAATATCACATGCATCAATCATCATATTGGCATCCGGCAAGCGCTAAAATTTCAGCATGAAGTGCAAGAAAGACTAATAGAAATAAAAAGACATCGTTGATGAAGTCTTTAATGTCCACTTACACAGAATGACATGAGCTAAATATAAACTAAAGCATGCATAGATTATTAAGCTGAAAGCTGTTAAAAATATTTGTTAGTTTTCATTAACAAAGTGTTATTAACATTGACGTTTACGGCATAATATTTTTAAGTCACTAAATAAAATTATGATTTGTTGAAATTATAGTGTCCTCATATTGGCCTCATATAGCCTACGGCCTAAGGTTAAAACTGCCCCAATCCAATAAGAATGCCAACATGAGTTCAAATAACAATTAACATTATATGACAATGGTTAAATGTATTCTAGTTTATAAATAAATCTATAGAGAGAGTAAGCAAGTGTTTTCAATGAGCATTACATGAATTTATAATTATAATTTGCAAGAACAAAAACAATAAATGTTAACACTGACAGCAACTTAAACATCTGTTCTTAAAGTCACTTCAAACTTATTGTTGCACGCGTATTTATTTAATTAAAATACACATGCGTCCAATTAAGGCTTACGTTGTGTTGTACTGGATAAAGACTTGTAAATATCGTATAACTTATACCACTAGAAGAGAAAGTATAATAATAATAACATCATCAAATGCTTCCAATAATGCAACGCAACATATTTACAACAACACTACCATTACTACTTTTTTTTCTACTGCTACAACCACTCCGACGGACGCTACTACTACCATAACCTCTTATACTACTACTACTTTTACTTCTTCTTCTTCTACTTTTACTACTACTACTATTACTTCTCCTACTATTACGATTACTACAACTTCTACGTCTAATATTATTATTATTATTACTACTACTACTACTACTACTTCTACTACTACTACTTCTACTACTACTACTACTACTACTACTACTACTTGTTGTGTATGTGGGTTTAAGACAACGCGAGAACACC
>VMBQ01007112.1:28969-48871 GCA_007657795.1 Dreissena rostriformis | reverse complement strand
ATGATTTACGTTTGTTCGATATAAGTACTAATTACCGCAAATAGCGTTTGAAACACAATATTTATTAAATACAATTTATTAACTACTAAAAATAAATAATGAAACTTCAGATATTTATTGTTTAATGCATTAAAAAGATCGGTTGCCATTTCCTTAAGTCATATCATAATGTCGTTATGTTTTATACGTTAAAAAAAGTATTAAAAAGAATACATGTTACAAAAGCCTTACATAAAAGTATTTCGATGATTATCAAGTTTATTACTTATACGGTTAAAATAAGCGATTATTTCCTTTTCACTTATGCTATTTTACGTTCGTTATTAGCAGGCTTTTAATCACGTTACGAGAACGTGTGTATGACGTTAACGATACGAGAACGTGTGTATGACGTTAACGTGCGGTGTAATCCAAATCAGTACATTGTTGGACAATTTTGGTCCTTTCATGTCTATGTTGTTTCAGGTGAACAACAGTATTTGAATGGTGTTTTATTTCCTTTACGTTGTAGTCTTAAGTGACGATGTGCCTGAGGTGTGGTTTGAACATTTTTTACATTCGTCTTTATCCAAACCATGACCAATGCTGTTCGATGTTATTTTGCAACATGACATTTTCTATTTAAGAATTTTGTTTTAATGCTTTTAGGACCAATTTTATCACAATGACTCAATATCTGAAAGGTTTGTATTTGTCATTGTCCTTTCCGCTTTGTTGCTAATCACTCCCAAGACGAATGCAAACAGTTTGAACTACGCTGAGGAGCTTACAAAACGCTCAGTCAGTGTTGCTGCAGGCGCCTAGACGCAACCTTAAAAAAGTACAAACAACCAGACTGTTTATTAACATGTGCATTATGCATAACTTTGCATCAGCAGACGATCTGGATGATCGTTGTGTTTATCGATGTATGTGTTCTTACCATTTTAGAAGGTTTTAGCAACTACAAAAGTATACTATGTTTGTTTGGAGCAAACGAAGTATGTATGGTTTGTTGTATTCTTATATGATTGTGTTCACATTGCATACAATGTATATTTCGGCAATATGCCTACTCTTGGAAAACCGGAATCCTCTGAAAACCGGACGATCAGGCCGGTCCCCAGACCGTCCGGTATTGGCAGAGTCTACTGTTCTATTAATCATAATATGATTATTTTAACATTATATTAAAAACCACAAATATTTCACAATGAAAAAAGACATAACCTTTCGAGCAAATGGTAAGTTGGCCATTTTGATTTTTTTGTCTTGGAAATGAGAAAAAATATAAACATGAAGCGTAAGAATTTGCATTGATAATTTGTCAGAAAGCATTACCAAAACATGCTGACATACCAACCGAATCAACCACAATAAAGAGCTCATTATTGTATTCTGAAACCGAATGAAGACATCAAAAGATGTGTTTTTTTCTGAACATATAGTTTAAGTAATAATTAATCATTGTATGTTCTTTGCCCCACAAGTCTAAGGACATTGATTTGATAACAGTTTAGTTAGGATGATGATGTAATATGTATATTACAATGTTGATGTATCGATCTATAATTATAGTAAACAGATTTTTATTCATACAAAGGTTCCAAATGGCTAAAATGTCATTAAATGCTCTGTCGAAAATGCAAACAATTAGTCATATGATATTGATCAAACAATGAAACCGATTTATGTACGCGTTACGCATGTGAATAAGAGAACATTTGCAAACCTAAACTTCGGAAAACAAACACCCACATGCATGTCTTTCTTCCATGCTATTAAGACAAATGGACTACTTATGTATTCCAAAATGGATCGTCCGATTAAGAATTCGTATAGTTCTAATTGCTGATTCAGCTCAGACGACACGAATCGAAACACTTATCAATTTGTAGAAACAATTTGTATGTTGTGCAAGAAAACACAAAATAAGTGTTTGTCCTTGGAACGTGACCAACAGGGAATGTTCGTTGTTCAAAGCTTTTTGACAGTTTTACTTACACGTATGTTTCACCCGCAGTGAAGTCATCACAATTAAAGCGAGTATGTGTCTTATCTTCATACCCTATTATGTTTCTAAAATGTAAAAGCGATTCTATTTCGAACCTCTAAACACGATTATGTTCTAATATTTACAAGCGATTTTACTCCATCGCGATGCATTGCTCACATGGAACGTGTTGCTGTTCGCTAGGCTAAGAATTCGTTATATTGCCGTCCCGCGGCCTGTTTCAGCAATATTGTGTCTAGACAGCACATCGTAAACTACAAACGAGAATCGCAGACTCTGATCGCAGATACAATCATTAGTATTACCCTGTTACCATATGACACATACTTTCTGTATCCTTGGTACTCTATAAAACTTGCTTTCTGCAATAAATCGTTAGCAAGACTAAATAAAAGAGAAGTTAAGTGTGTATTTGTTATAATGTAAACCCTTTCAGTTGACGGCCATTCAATGTTCACGTATGAGACACCTTTACTAATGAAGATCTCTACACGCGATTCCTATCCTTTATGCAGGAAGCTTTGCATGAAGGCAAAAGGCACCCATCGATTTAACAAGCAGCTGGGAAGGCAACCGACTATGTCGGAACATGCCCCAAGTGAGGCTCGAACCATCGTTAACCCGCTCCGTATGCGAACGCTATAATCACTATGGTACGTGGACTGTCGACATATATGTCCTTAGTTTGATTGTGTTTTTCTCTATTTTCAATCGGACTAAATAAGTCGTAACCAGGAGTTATGTATCACAATCACACAACTTAATAAGTCGTTCGCAAGAGATATTTGTCTCGTTCAACTGACTGAAAAAAATGCGAGTACTTGTAAGTATATACAAGGTTGGTTCATATTGAAATCCGCATTATCCATCAAAATGTACATATTTGTAATTTAACGGTAATTGAATAGTTTTATTGTTTGATACAAAAATAAAAGAAACATGAACAATGTCATTGAAAATAAAATTGTTAGTGGTTATTAAGGGCGCATATAATTGCATGTTTATTACATTATACAAATTTAAAACAAAGTACATTTCTTTGTCATAAAAGAGCGCGTTAAACCCAGTTTTAAAAATGAGCTTATTTGTCAAATAAATTTGTTCGACGAACAAATTAGATAATATTATGTTATTACACACTGTTTCAAACTTTATGTATTTATTTAGTTATTTTGAAGTTTTTAGAACTTTACCTTAAAATGACCTTTGATGCCCTTTTAGATTGAGAAAATTGCTTGTCTGATTTTAACGATGAAAACTATTTATATTCAAATGCATTTGAAAAAAAAATGAACTATTAATAATTGTATTGCAATCATATTGTATTGAAGACTTGCACTCAAAATGGATATTTATTCTATGGATGGTCTTCTTGTGATATAAGTTCTACCATATAAGCTACAGTAGCTCAAATGACATTTGTAGAATAAAATTTGATGTTTCCATATAGAAATATGCATGTGGTGAACTTTCTGTTGTATTTCTGCATAACATACAAAACAGTTTGAGGTTGATAACGTATTTGTATGATTTTTTTATAATTTGACCTTGAAATAACCTTTACTTGTGGTGACCTTGATGTGACCTTATTTCAGAGGTTTTTTATTGTATATTCATTTTACTATTCGCATACAAACTTTAATCAGTCAAACTCAGAAAAGGTGAAACGTTAAAAAGCAATCCTCATTTTTTGGACGCCATCTTGGTTTCCATAGTAACCAGCAGTATTCAAACTGTCCTCCCTCGCTAAAATTAAACTTGAAGCAATCCTCTACATGAATATGCAAATGAACAGCCTAGACCTCAAATGGACTCCGACTTCACCAAGCAGTCCACGTATATAATAATTAAATAAGATATATATATTGATATACACTACTAAAAAATTCAGTAAAGGTCGTGTGCGTCGTATGCAAGCAGCCATGTTTATGATATCGGTTTCATGTTTAAAAGCAGGGTCAGTAATTGCATATTGGGCAAGAGTGTTTTGGACTTTCTTATTTGTCATAACTTAAGCACATTATTTTTTTAATAGACCATTATAAGACACAAACAAATTGTATGATGGTATAAAAGATTATGACTTTCAATACTATGATGAATCCTTGATGTAAAAATATATTATTTATTTTTAATATCTCATGCCCCATGACATTTATCGTTCATGTGTTGCCTTCCAAATCTAAATAGTCTTCTCACATACCTTGCAATTGNTTGAAGTATATTGATACGCGTTGGTTTTTAGAAAACAATTATTTATTTCAAGTATGGGTATTTCTGTAAAAAATAATTTTTGTAAAGATAATCGAAATTTAATGTACATGCAACAGACAGAAGCAAAACACGGTAACACATATTTTTCTTGTGTGTATGTACGACATATGATATGCTGACATATATCGGTGAAAATTTACACAGAGCGTATGGAAGTATCTGTTATTGTTCACGTGTGTTGTTAAACATATTAAATTATATTTTCTCTTATCTAGAGTTTTTCAGTTGTAGTTTGTGAGCCGTGTTCTCATAGTTTAGCCACTGTTCTCTGTTGATATGAGCATCGTTCTGGGAAAACTGGGCTTAATGCGTGTGTATACAGTGTATTCCCAAAGAAATGCTCATGCTTATCTTGACCACACTTACCGCTTTAATGGACTTTTTTGTTTTAAAGAAGTTTCTTGTAAACGGAAATCCTGTTAAGGCGTAAACATGCCGTCCCTGATTAGACTGTGTGGACCTCACAGGCTTATCTGGAATAACACTTTACGCGTATGCATTATGCCCAGTTTTTTTATCAGAGCAAGGGTTATATTACTCTTTTTGGATCGTTTATAACAGGTCAAAACATATTCCGAAAAACACATCTTTATCAAAACGATGAAGGTGTACGAAGTCGCCCTCTTGCTCACACACACTTCTACGCAGTGCTGTTTCGTCGAGACGCAACCTCGTAAACTTCACATGAAAAATTAAGACTCTGCCTGCCAATCGTGTTACATCGGCTATCTCCGGAATCCCCCGTAATTAAGCAATAACAACCTCCGCGCAGAGATTGGACGGGAACCAGCATAGCTGGATCAAATGTATGTGAGAGCAATTAACGACACCTCTGCATGAAGATTGAAGCAATAAATCGTCTAATGATCCAGAGTGTCTGCTTGCATCTTTAACATTTCCTCCTATAACATTGTAATGGCGCTATGCAAATATGAACCGCATATGTCTTTATTAATTGAATGTGTTAATGTCGCGCGGTTGTATGAAATGCAAACAAACAACATTATTATTATTCTATTGATTCTTTATTATAAAAAAAATATCAACGTGCTTATGCAATTATGTATTCAGTACATTATTTGATCTCCGATAAATACTGTACATCACATACATATGAAAACATTAGCCAAGGACATGGGTTATTTTGATGAAAAGGTTCATAATAGTGTTTCTATTCAGCTTTCATATCGCAAAGAATTCAGCTGAAATAAAACATATAAATCACTTAATAATATCTAATTTAATATATGACCGATGAACGACAATTGTTCTTACTTTGTTTTTTTGCGTACTTCGGCAAACCCAAGTTTTGGGATTTTTAGCAACGACAAAAAGGCCAAGAACTGCTCATATATTTCGCTATTTTAGCAATTAAACATCCATTTATTTGCCTCTTTAAACCACAATTTCCTTTTTTACACGCGACTTTGAACATTATCCGTTTTTATCAGTAAATCAAATTAATAAAATATGAAACGATATCCATCATCTTAAAATGCGGTTGCAAATATACAAAAAAACGTCTAAAATTTGGTGCACATGCGTGATATTCGAAGATCTAAAGTAGCATTGACATTTTCGTAAAGTAAAGCTTTTAACCGAAATTAATTAATTAAGGTTTTCAACAAAGTATATATGTAATTAGCATATTTCATATACGACATAAGTTCGGAAAAGAAACTATTCAACTGATGGTTGTTTGCACAACAAAACAAGTTAAATGCTAAAATACACAACAAGGCTGAGCGGTTAATAGTTCCATGCCACAAAACCCTTTAAGCATCATTCAGCATAGTGGGTTATTTCCGAAAGTAGGAATATGTAATGCTCTAGACCACGTAGAGCTGATGTGGTTGTATTAGGGCCCATATTCACCAAACGATTCTTAGACGTAAGTCTAACAATAAAGAATATTTGTATAAGTATAATGTGCTAAAACTACTTGAAAGTCAAGTCTGGCATGGCAGTTTACAGCAATAATTATAAAATCCTCGGTTACGAAAAATATGTTAATATTATAAACACCATTTCTGGATTGTATATATGCACACTCTGATGTAGTGTTATTGATTCTAACACTATTCTTAAGTCTAAGAATGGGTTGGTGAAAACAGTCCCTGAATCAGCATTATTAAACCGACCATTCGTGTCATTGTCAATAAGGATGTACATAATAAACTGCAACAACCATCAATAACTCGTACAACATGTCTCCAGTCTATTGAACAACATTACAAGGTAATAAATTAAATCATAATTAACAAGCGTCAAATTAATATAATGATGTCCTGTCGAATGCCTGACATCATCTGACATATGTGAAACACGATAGCTATTATAAAGCGATTACTTAACAATACCTTCCGATTGTCAAGGGCGTTTGTGGTATTTATTGACAATATTTACTGGCAAATATTAAAACATAACACTGCAGCATCAAAAGTGTGGATGTTATTGTCAGAAAACACAATCAGCGTCTGCATCACGATTTTAACAGTATAAAACATCCGAATAATAAAATTCAACATTTTGCTAATTAGATCTAAATAGAAGCAGTGCTTATTTAATTGGTATTGGTATAAATTTAAAGCTTAACGTTGTTTGCATCAATTGAGGTTCATACTGGTCTTGACTGTACCAAAACGGTTTCCCAGATTATTCATTATATCATTCTGTACGTTTGTTATGGTCTGTGTTTTCTTATTCTGCGTTGTGTGGGCAAAAATTAACTCCGTTTTTTGTATAAGATTTTTTCTTCTTGTGATGAATGTTTCTTTCGTTTTGCATAATTGTTATCTAAAAGTGTGTAAAAATGACTTAATATACGTGTTTGATGTGCGGTTTGTGTTTTGCAAAGAGGAAATAACAGCGAATGCAACACATTAATAATCACAATAATAATCATGCTTTTGTTTTATGAATTCCAAGCTTAACGTTGTTAACATACATAGGGGTACATACTGGTCTTGACTGTTCCAGGATGGTTACCCGACTTATTATCACTGTGTACGTTTTTTATGATCTGTGTTTTCTTATTCTGCATTGTGTGGCCAATCAAGCATTTTTTGTATAAGATTTGTAATTCTGTTGATGAATTGAATCGTTTTTATTTCATTTTGCATATTTTTTTCCATACTTGTGTAAAAATTACTTTTAAATAATTAGATGGTGTGCGTTTTGTGTTGCAAAGAGGAAATAACAGTGAATGCTACATATTGATCAATCAAGTTCATTAGCAAGCGCTTTTGGACCATTGCATTTATCAGAAATATGATTTTGTATTTGTGATTTATTAACACACATAATAGGTGAGTCAACATCCTAGCGTATATATTCGGATGTCTTATTGATGAAGATCTTTAAAAATGATGGTTCTGGTGCGAAAATAATACAATTGTCATGACAATTTTCGCAAGCATTATGTCTATGCAGTTTTTAGTTGTTCGCTTGCGAACAACTTAAGGTTACTACCACGAATTTCGACCCAGAGTGCCTTAAGGATTAGAAACCTATGAACCTGTAAAATAGGTAGGTATATTTTATACAAAACGGTTCCACAGCAGACGAAGCCGTTTGGCCAGAGTGTAGGAGTGGTTTACCTTTCATCACTGGATGACCACATCAAAATAAAAACATCTCATTCGAAACAATATTTTATTACATAACTGGTATATGTCGATTACGCGCTTATCGTCTTTTCAATATTGATCAATTACTAAAAGTAACTACATTGATTCAACACAAAAATAACCGGACATTTTTTCTTTGAAAATTGGGATAATGCAAGTGTGAAGTGTGAAGTCCACAAGTGCAGTCCACAAAGGATTATCAGCGACGACACTATAATGGTATATTGTTCGTTTTAAGGAAGTCTCTCTTAAGCAAAAATCAAATTTATGCGGAAAGTGTCGTCCCTAAGTAGCCTGTGCGAACAGTCTGCAAATGTTAATCTGGTATGACACTTTACGTACGTGCATTAAGCCCGTTTTCCCAGAGCAAGCCTCATTTGTGCCTTTATAAAGGACTTCAGACTTTTACAAGTATGTGCCATTGAGTCTATAGTGCTCTGTTCACAGTCGGACGTGGATCTAGTCTGGACATAAGATGGTAGCTGCCCTGTAGAGGCGAGTTCTGAACAGGCATTTGACGATGGTGTTCATTTCTAACCATGTCCACTCAGGCTAATCAGGGAGGACACTTTCCGCCTAAACTGAATTTTCATTTCGAAGTGACTAACTTTAAACAAAAAAATCCATAAAAGCGGAAACTGTCGTCCCTGAAAAGCCTGTGCGGACTTATCTGGGACGACACTTTACGTACATTCATTAAGACCAGTTTTTCCAGAACGCGGTTTATTTTAGATTGGTATTTCCGTGCTTTGTCGCCAACTATATGAAGAAATAGATCTAGGTCTCGTGGAAACTGACACCCCTTTATTGATTAACGAAATATTTTGCCAACCTTACCCCACATAATGCAAACTTAACCCAACATAATGCCAAATTAACCCAACATAATTCTAACTTAACCCAACATTATATCAACTTAACCCAACATAATGTCAACTTAACCCAGCGTTACATAATAATAACACGCGTCTAACTATCTGATGATTATCTAGCACGTTTTTTCACATTAGGGTATTATCTTAATTGGATCAGATAATCGGTTCTGCGTCATGTTTGTTGAAAAACTGAGTCCTGTGGAAACATACGCCCGAAATGAACGTGTTTTAAAATGATACCAAACAGCAAAGCATTTATTTAATGGTTTTCGTAAACAACATGCTCAACTGCAACAATCAAGTTCTCAAAAAAAACCTATACAAAAGCGTCGACAGTTCATCAACATAGATTATCAGTACGCCCGTACTCAGCATCAAAAGGTTTATTACCGCTGTTAAGTAACGTATTGCCTAGACATGATCGTTAGCAATGCAAACACAATGTAACAATCATGAAACACACATTTAGATGAACAAAAAATGGAGGAAAAGTCAGTCATGGCTTCATACCGAGATATAAAATACCGTCATTTGTTAGATAGTTCAATTTGTTAAAGGAGCAAAAACGATTTGGTACAAATATAGTTTTTACTGCTATAATTGAACGTTATGTTGATCATATACGATATTTGTTTGATACCTTTACATACGATATATTTTACGATACCGTTCATGTACACAATGCAATTAGCTCAAGATATAGCACTATAATTATTTACGTGACGAAAATGTAGTATTGTTGAGCTACGACACTTTCATGAATTTACCTCGCAATATGAAAAGAAGCTTTATCTTATGTACAACTTTAATATATTATGTATAAAGCATTTTGTTCAGGACATTGGCAAAGTGGGAGATTTAAAGCCATGGTATCTTGTTTGATGTTCAAATGTGAAAAAGGTTCATATGAACATAAATTGTTTTTATTATTTTGAAAATATTGCCTTATTTTCAAAATATTGAGTATACTTTGTGGTGCAGAAAGGTTCAAAGGGTATGGCATACAACAAAACACGATAAACACTTACCAGAATGTTGTTTTCACCGATGCCCGTAAAATAGTTTTATTTTTATTTTTATTCATATTCATATAAAATAAGGATTTACACTCTGTAAATACCATGAACTGGTTTTATTACGAATAACAAAAGACATGAAAACGGTCACATTGTTGTGGAATAACGAGGACCAGCTTCCACAAATGTCAGTAATTCAGGAACAAATTTAATATATAATTATATATACTAAAATATCATTATTATATATAGTCGAACACTGCCATCTTCTTCTTGATTGCCTGGAGTCAAGATGCAAGAATGTTATTGAAGGTCTTCTGCCTCCACTTGTCCGTAGAGCTTCTCCTGTAGGCTCACATGTTCCAGTCTTACATTCTCCATCCGTGGTTGGCGGTCCCTTTATTACTGGAGAATGTATTTCGCACACTACATTGCAAACAATAAAACTAAGTATGACTGGGTTACCGCATTTAAAATTGTAACAACATAAGTCCATCTATTCCTAATTCGTGTTATTATAATATCTAAAAAATGCATTACAACCAGAGGTTTAGAGAACATCAACGTGCATATATAATTATGTATTCAGTACATTATTTGATCTCCGATACATGTTGTACATAAAATCAATATGATAAAATTAGCCAAGGACTTGGGATATTTTAATAAAAAGGTTCATAAAAGTGTTTCTATTGAGCGTTCATATCACGAAGAATGAAGCTGAAATAAAACATATGAATCACTAAATAATATATTCTTTAATATATGACCGATGAACGGCAATTGTTCTTTAAAAACATTTTTACATATTTCGGCAAACCAAATGTTTTGGATTTTGAGCAAAGACAACACGGTCAAGAACTGCGTATATATTTAGCTATTTGAAGCAATAAAACATCCATTTAATTTCGTTCTTAAAACTACAATTTCCTTGTTCACACGCTACTTCGAACATTATCCGTTTTTATCAGTAAACTAAATTAATAAAATATGAAACGATATCCACCATGTAAAAATGCCGTTGCAAATATACAAAACATGAACGTCATGAACGTCTTAAATTTGGTGCACATACGTGATATTCGAAGATCTAAAGTAGCATTGACATTTGAGTAAAGCTTATAACCGGACAAATAATTAAGGTTTTCAACAAAGGATATTCGTACTTTGCATATTTTATTAAAGAATAATTATGCCAATACTACTAAGGGGGTCATCAACCTGTGATGTCTCTTGCCTTTCATTATCTGTGTGTCTAAGACGGGGATGTAAATATGATCGCAACATCTGCTGAACAACTATACAAAAATGCTGCTATGTGAAAAACTAAGTTTGTGTGTGAAGTACTAGAATATTAACATTTAACACTAGTTTTTTATACTCGTATGTACACACAACCTCTCATGGCGTATGTCGTATGTTGTCATGGGGAATGAGCATTAATCGTCGTTTAGTTGTTTATATATTAAACCACAGAAACCGTTGCTTCACATACATAGACATGAACTTTTAATATCCTCCTGATTCAGCTAAATTGTATTTAAATGAATACATGTTTCAACAAAACTGTTAACAAGACCGTCATTCTGCAAGATATTATTATTATTATTATTATTATGATGAACTTTAGAAACATGTTCGTTCGTTGTATCGGCTTTCATAAATTTGTTTTAACAATGAATCAAAGGAGCAATCTTTAGCTTGGTTATCATTCAATAATTACTGAAACATTTAAACGAAAAGTACTTAATATAAGATATAAATTAATGATTTGCAAAATGTTTTAACGAAAACAAGGAAAGTTGAAACAAATGGCTTACAAGGCATGTTTAATATGTTTCAATACAAAGGTTGACATGTGTGCAAGTTTATATAGTGCATTCCCACATTTACCATGCCACCCAATATTTTAAGTGGTATTATACCGCTTAACGATAAGACTACATAACTCCGCCCTCTTTCAGTGATATCAAGGTCTTGACCAATAACACACTTTTATATTTTGATTTTATTATTTATATTAATGAAATATTAATGTATTGAAAGTCAAGTAATCGTCAGCTGATTGTTACTTTGTAATTATGAATACGATAGTTGTAATTTCTTTTATTTTAGGTTAACTGTTATTAAAACCATACGCATTATAGTATGTATTACCATGTCAAGTTTATAAACGCGTGTTACTACTATTCACAGTGTATCACAGAACACTTCGCCCAACCGGGGGCTAATCCGATACATTCATACCGGTCATAAAATGCCACTTTCATATACAAATACACTCAGTTTTATGTTTCATAGCTAATAACTAATACATTAACGATAACACTTAAATTGTACTTAAAGCAAATACAAGGCATGAGGGCTGGTACGGGGAACAATAAAACAGCTTAGTGTTGTTCAATGTTCGGTCATGGTAAAGATATCAACAATGCCTGTTTATTTACAAAACTGTTGTGGTAATACCGTTGGATAATTAAAACTTTATTTTATTTATGTGATGCTCATAAAGACAAACATTACAAAAGAACAAACACCAACAAGGATGGCATTGCGATTGTATTTGAATGGTATCTCTTATATGTATATACAATGTATGTGAATAGCTATTCCAATAGTATATATTTTGTATATTTGTATGACCAATCTGCACACGTATTTTATCTGTTATCTTAAACAGGTGTGATATGTTTAATTGGTTTGATTGACGTACAAAATGTACAAGAGCATAATTCATTCATCAAACATAACGATGAGCACATGGCAAACTTCAATGAATGGAATATTTCGTTTTTAAATAACGAAAACGCACTTTAGTGAAAACCAATAAATTACCATCAATCAATGAAAAACATTAATGTCACAAGGTGTAAGAATGTTTACTATTATCGTTTTGCATGGTTATATTTATCAGTATTTTATCACATGCTATACCTTGTTTTCAATGTAATACAGACATTATGTTTTTTTTTTAATATATATTACCCATGTGTAATACAACACTTTTAAACGTTTTCATTGGCTACAGAATCAATAACTAACCAATCGCATGGTTTTATTTTGCTGAAATGACGTCGTCAACATGAAATGACGTCACGATAGTTAACAACTTTTAGACCTATCAGCAGATGTTTGTTCAATTAAGATGTATTTTATTTAGTTTAAAAAAATCTGATAAAAAAGATCTGACACTCGTTGTCATATCATACCAACTCGTCCAGGAAATTCGTTAGTAAGCTCGCCAAAGGCTCGCTTACTGACACAATTCCTGAACTCGTTTAATAAAATATTGTATGATATGACAACTCATGTCAGATCCTATATATATGTCACATTCCACAAATGGTATCGTTGAAAAACAAAAGTAAACATTTTACATAGATTCACATAGTGTGTGTGTGTGTGTGTGTGTGTGTGTGTGTGTGTGTGTGTGTGTGTGTGTGTGTGTGTGTGTCAAGATTGGATAAAGTCTCAGTTTATTCGTCTCAGATCTAACATTTGACCTTGAAATATGACATTCACATCGGCCTAGGGACTTGGCTTTTTTGCGTAACAAATACTTAAACATTACATTTGACATTGAATTGTGACCTTGATATTCGACCAAGGACATGGTTCTTGCGCGCGACACTTGAAAATCCGTCCATGCTGGACAAGGTTGTGCTCTGGGCTATATGTCGAGTACTAATTTCATGATGTTGCCATTTGACATTGAATTTTGACCTTGATATTGGACCTACTGATCTAGGAGCGTATTTCTCAAGCGTCATCATTATGATAACCTGTTTCATTTTATTGACTTATTTACTACATTAGAGTAAATCTTGAATTTCGACCTTGAAATTTAATCTTGAGACATCGGTATTGCAATCGAAACTATGACTAATCATGCCTAACACGTCTGATAAGTTATTTTAAAATCAATTGAAAGGTTATATCCGAACATATTGTATAGAATACATGTGTTATATTGAATCCTTAACTTTGAAGTATGACATTTAAGACATTGGGGCTCGGATCTGGTGCGCAACACTCCGGCACATTATGCTTTGTAATTCTGTCAAAATATTTCAAAACCCATACATTTTAGACTATTGCTTCGAAGAAAGTGTTTAATTCCAACCTACCAGTCAAGGTTAAGCTCCAAAAAACCTTGCATTGGTACCTTGACATTGGATTCTGGCATCTGTTTTTCGTAAGAGATACCATGATATTTCATGTTTAACAATTATTTAAATTATTTTTCAAAATAATCCATGCTGGACAAAGGTATGCCCATAAAACAGAGATTTGAAATAAATTCAAATTTTGGATGTTTTAGCAGAACTATCACCTGAACCTTTAGCTTTGGCGTTTTGGGTCTTATGCGGACCATCCCGGTCCAGCAGGGTTATTAAGTCTACCAATTTATTTCAAATCAATCAATTCAGGACATACTTCTGAAGCGGACAAGGTGTTAAAGACTGATTTTCTTTCGTTGTGCGCGCGATTAATAGACTTATAATTGACTCATCATACTATTCACGTCTTGCAAGTTACTTAAACATCAATCTTTATTGGTCAAAGTTATGGTCCAGACAGAGTGTTAAGAACTAACTTTCCGACGTTTACCTTTACCTTGAAGTAGGATCCTTGCTCTTGCGCGTTACACTGGTCATTACACATATGATATAAGATTCAGGTGTTACATATACAAAATATATATACAAAATTCATTCTAGAGAGTTAATCTTATTTTGTTTTAATTTTAAAAGGCTGTTTAATGACTGGTACGCATAATTGTGAATGACACTTACAATTGGTGCGTAAGAAGGACGACATTTATCACATCTTAAGCCAATAAAAACTAAGTTTGGAGAGCGAACACATTAATTAAAATGAGATAATACAAGTGTACATATGCAATGAAATACTACTTTCATATGAATTTTGAAGTAAGAGTTACAGTTAAATTACAAAACTCTGTCAACGATTGGGTGAAATGTAAACCTGAACTAATTGTTCGCCCACGACGGAGGATTAAATGATCCAGTCAACCACAATTAATGATAACCATTTATTTTGTCAACATACGTTGCACTTTGTCATGTCGATATCAGTTGTTAATCAAATATTGCGTCGCAATAAAATGTAAAATAAAATACATGCATGATCATTTAAAACCTGGAGACGTCGTCATGTCGATATCACCTGTATATCAAATGTTGCCTGACAATAAAATGCTATATATAATACATTAACAATCACTTAAAAGCCGGAGACGTCGCCATGTCGATATCCCCAGTGAATCAAATGTTGCCTGTCAATAAAATGCTATATATATAATACATTCACAATCATTTAAAACTTAAAGACGCGAGGAAATATATCTCAATTTACACTTCACAGCACACACGCGATAAGATTTACGCCTCGTTATACATTTATGTTAGATTTTAATGTTTGTTGTAGGATGTTATTGACAATAAGTTACTGGATTGGTAAATCGACATAAAGTTCATCAACCTTTGAATACCATGATAGAATATACAATAATATAATTATTGCAATAAATAAAAATAGAGAATAATAGGTTGGTTACGTTGATGGAGAATGGTTATCTGGCAAGGCTTCGGCTCACCCGATAAGATCCTCTGCCGAGCCAGATAATTATTCTCCATCAACGTCACCAACCTATTATTCAATTATCCTGTCATATTTACACATTTACCGCTAACACATTTTATCAACACATAAATGATTAATTGACATAACAAAATAATTATTCTGATCGGGCCTCCTACATGTACGCAACATGCCTTACGACCAAATAACTACCGATTGTGTCACGTAAAAAATAGTTCCACATGAAACCGTTTCTTTTACTACTTTCCAATTAAAAATATGAGTAGAAATTAAAAACGAAGCGAGAATGTGATATTTATATTGTTGGAAATTGAAAAAAAGCAACAGAAAAACAAAAACTCAATTTTATTCGAAATTCAATTGAACAAAATGGCGGGCACATTCAGTCAAGGTCAACCGTTATAAATAAAACTAAGCCAAACATCAAACAAATAATCGAAAATATTTATAATTACACGTAGCACATTATTTGCATATTTAAAATATCGATTGCAGCTGAAACTGTGCTGTAGATTAGATTGATGGCATTATTTAAGCTTTGACAGGAGTCCTAAAAAAANGCGATTTTAAGTGAGATTTTAACTGTTTACTGATAGCGAATATTTTCTGTTTCGCAAGTTACACGTAAGTAAGATTACAATCAAGTTTATCTCGTTATTCACAAGTTGTGTGAATCAATCAAATCCCGATTATCTAATTACAATAAAGATTTATCAAGATACAAAAAGTATTTAAAAAAAATCCTTTTATCACAAATAAATTATCATGACATGGCATAAGACCCATTTTAACATTCACAATCGGTTCAATAAGTGTCATCAATCAAGTTTGAAACAACATGCGATCAAAAAGATTTTACAAAAAGGAAACAAGCACAAACCTGAAATAACACAATTTATTTAGTATTAACACATTTGATCTCCCTTTTAATCGAAATGTGTGTCTTGTTTCATTTGCAATTAAAGAATAAAAGAAACCCAAAATAGTGCTTAAGTAGAATCTTCAATCCCATATATTATAAATGTTTCACTAAACATTCCAGATGCCCGTTCAGCGTCGATACGGTAATTGGTAACACTATTACCCAAAGCTCTCCTTCAGGAAAGTCCATATTGTCTGCAAAACACATGTTTATCTATTCCAATCGTACATTCAATTAAATTTAATTTAATTAAAAGCAAAGTTGAATGGAAGCAGATGGCTAGTAACAAATGTAAATTAAATGCAATACTGGATGCTGTTCTTCAAACCACGATTGTGTGCATTTAGAACATATCCATCACGATGATGATCCGATTACCCTCGAAATGCATTTATTCATGTTAACCTAGTTAAAGCAAATGTAAGAGGTGACGTTACATATCAATAACTTTATGATCTTTCGAAGGTACTAAGTGCCAATATAGTAATCGGTTGAAATTTGTACTTTTGATGTATTTCTTATTTCGATTGTAAAACACAACGTTATTAGTTTTGTTTTTCAGGGTTGTTTTTTAAATCATATTTGATATACTATTTTATACTTTTCTGTATGCTGATTGTCACGTCTCTATCAGTCACAAATACGTAATAAAAAGGCTGATGTCGCCGTGCAGTCCGCACAGGCTAACCAGGGACGACACTTACCGGCTTAACTTGATTTGCGGTATAAGATACTTCTTTTAAACGAAAAATACCATAAAAGCGGAAATTGTCGTCCCAAGTTAGCTTGTTCCATACATCTTTAAGGATTAAGAGGTTAGACAACACGACCATGTTTTTTCATTAAATCATGCATTACTAAACAACACAGTATTCTGTTTTTGCCTTCTATGTTATTATTCACATATTTTATAATAATATCACTATATTTTGTCTATTCAACTCACAAGTATAAAATCGATTACAAAGCACAACGTTTCTTAACGCAAACGTTTATGTATAATTATTTTATAAAGCACTTTGGTAGTTGTGATCACTGATTGCTAGGGGCAATGTGCTCGGTTATTTAAACATCAATTTACGGCCAGCAGATTTCTCTTTGCATCAATTACAGAGGTTAAAGTTATATAAGGACATCGATACATATTCAGAAGACACTAATTAGAAATATATGTGACAATGTCCTCCGACACACCGATTGCGACAGTTAAGTGCACTTCTCAAGTTTATTTCTGCTTAAGAAGCTTCAAATACGCCTGGAAACGGACTATCATATGTTTTATAAATTGCGTTTTACAGACAATGTATAGGGTTTGCTACATGTACACATATTTTGTTTCAAAATAAGCAAGCAAATATTTCCAAATGATTTTCCTGCTCGTCATCAGCGTTTACTTGTATAATCGAGGACATACTTGGTTTTCGACTTTGTCAGTTAATACAATAATGTGTTTACTTATTTTGCACCTAATTTGTGTACATGTATGTATCAGAATGTTTGAATGGTGAAACATAATTAAGATGATATGAACTATGTATATATATATATATAGTTCATATCATCTTAATTATGTTTCACTAAATTCAATTAACGGTATCGTTATGACACAACACTCGTAATGACCGTATCTTGTTTCGTCTGCATATCGAAAATGTACATATTATCCTTGTATCTTACCTCCGTGTTTTTATTTTAAAACATTAATCAGCAGTCCTGGAATATGTTAGTTACTTCTACTACACAAAATAATGTGATGGTACGTTGTCTGTATGCTATATCTGGTGGTAAGACTGGTTTGAAGCAGTTTGTAAATTACTGCATTTTTAAATAGGACACGGTTTTCTTTCTGAGATGCAATACGATGATGTTAAGTTAATACAATATGCATCTACGTTCTTAAATCGTTTAACTAAGAAGGAATTTATTAATACTTTATTGCGTGCATGTCATCGTGTCTCAGTTTAATTACACTTAAATGTTTTATAAATAATTCTGGAACACGTGTGAGGTTTAGGTCTCCTTAAAAGTTGCTTAAATCCCAAATGATTTGCATTTACCGTTCCAAGTCGGTGACGGTGAGATATACTGCTGATACTGTCTCAAATTCAGATATACTGACGCTACTTAGATAAACTGACGCTATTTATGATGTTTTGTATATAAGTCTTTTAAATTTGTCGATAAGGAAAATTATAACTTAGTCAAATGATAAATGCTGTGTATGAGTTCACAGTATAGCAAATTCGAATAAACAACAAGGTCATGTCAAAAGGGCAATGGTGATTGATTTCGCATCAGAACATTATTCAAGTTTTAAATATTCCACGACATTAAAAACCAGGTCAAATAAAAACAGAAAAAGGATTGGAAAAAAACCAGCTTTTATCAACGATATGTAGAATGACGTTTAACACTAAACACTGAGACAAACGGAGATTTGTTCTCTAATTGCATTCAAATAAAATTAAAATGCAAATAACAATCAGAATTTATATCTTTAAAATATGTATTCAACTGATTCATTACTCGATTAAAACTATTAAAAGCGAAGTAAAGAGTACGTAATCAGGGAACACGTTTCGATTTATCATTTTTATTATCATTACAAAAACAACTGAAAGTTCTTGTGTGCTTGAACTTTAAACACAACTTTGCCCTTGTTTAATCAGGCATCATTAGGTCAAGGCGTTGTTCGTTAACAGATAACAAACGTTAATACTAAAATATATTCGATTGTTATATGGTCTGCTACATATTGTTTGCATATAAACTGATGTGCTAAGCTATATAATTATGTTACCCAGGTTTGGGACGTTTTTTCTTGTATACTGAGTATGTGTGTCTCTAATTTTGTTATTTGTCTATATAGGAATCAGCGAGTATTATTAGTTTTAGAATGATAAGTGAAAACAACTCAACTTGATATATTTGATTAATGGAACACAGTTGCGTCTCATACAAATGTATGCTTCAATAAAATGCATTTTAAGGAATTAACAAATTATTTTTCCACATATCTTCCAACAAATATAACCTCTCAAATCCCTGTGTATTAGTGGGCAGACTGTCAAGCTGCTAATACGATTTCATTCATATATCAAATATATGATATACTATTATATAACCCACTCCAAAATGCGTGTTCAGGCTCGATATACGGGAATTTTGAACAGGATTGTGAATGGCCATCATGTGCTCAAGCATTTGAATCGGACGAACTCCGTGGTGGAATGGTGGCTCCAAGAGTTAATTGGCTAAAATTGTCACATAGTTAATTTATTGTGAATTGGTTTAAAGTAAGTACCGAATGAGTGTTTTGAAAAACTATTTACAGCGTATGACCGATGAATCATTAGCCACGTGACAATTATTCAATCTTACAGACAACTTTGACCGACTGGGTGCTACTTCGTGACATTCACAAACATCATAAATTAGCACTTTAAAACCCACAAACATGCAATTTATGCCTCCAAGTTATTTAATAATGTATTTACGATCAGTGTTATGATTGTTTATGAGAACAACATTTCTTGTTTATCGTATAGTAACAAGAGAGCAAATAAAC
>VMBQ01007112.1:0-28108 GCA_007657795.1 Dreissena rostriformis | reverse complement strand
TATCATAATACCAAACCTACATGTTGATCATACCAGCTTTGAAATCCAAATGTGGGTAATAAAGATTACTATATCATGAATTATGCGTATGATTTTCCATCTGTAAGTGGAAAATCATCACAGCAATAAAACACATACATTATAAATCGCTTATTGTTTTTGAACTCAATCTTGTCCTATAAAACACTGGTTTGCAACCAAAAATAAATGTAATTAACTTAAAATGGACATGAATGATCCGCAGAAGACCGATATAGCTTTCTGTTTACGTCATTTTGTAAAAGATTGACATCGTAACTCAATTTTACAGAACACCTCGACCTGCTTGTGCTATTCCGAGACATTCACACAAATCATAAATATGCACTTTCAATGTCATAAACGTTCAGTTTAATGCATCAGATGTATTAAATAATATCTTTACAACTAGACTTCAAAATGGCAATTTTCTTTCACATTTTTTAGCAGTAAAAACCCATTTTCGGAACGTTTTTTATTTGAGTTGCGCTCAGTGAAAACCTACTTCAATACATGTGCGTTAAGTGTCGTCCCAGATTAGCCTGTGCAGTCCGCACAGGCATATCCCGGACGACACTTTCCGCCCTGACTGGAGTTTCGTTAAGAAGAGTCTTCTTTTGCTAAAAACAGGTCCCTGTATAACAAGCAATCATTTATAAAAGATTAAATCAATATGAACACAAATATTTCGTGAACATGATTTTGACGTTAAAAATAATAATTTCGTTGCGTTTTACTCTACTTAATTTACACAAATCTGTTGTAAAATCGTTACATTTGTCAGACTGTAAGTGTATTTCATATTACATTCAATGCTCCAAGTTGCTGTTTCTCAAGATTTAAATACCTGCTTGTGAAGTTAACGAAAATGATCGAACATCTCTTGCGTCAAAATATAAAAAGGATATGCATGAAACGTTATACTGATGTTCGCATGATTTTAATAACAACGCAATTAATATGAGCCACGCTCTGGGAAAATGGGAATTACACTGGATTGTCACTAAGACTTCTTTTAAACGAAAAAATCCATTTAAGCGGGAAGTGTCGTCTCTGATTAGCCCGTGCAGACTGCACAGGATAATCTGGGTCGGCACTTGACGCACATGCATTTAGCCCGGTTTTTCCCAGTGAGTTGGTTTTGCTGGGATTTAAACAGATCGCATAACAATAATGGTCCAACTAGCACAACATTTGACATATGAGTACCCTGTTTACGTTTGTAGTAAAGACTTCAGTTCAAATCAAGACACAGGTCAGTAACTATCGAAACCATTAGGCTTATTTTTATAGTTGTATACTAACGGGTGTTCATTCGCAAAGAACGTATTTGAATAGACTACCGATCTACCCCCGCAAGTTGACATTTTACATTGGAATCTCAATGGGTACAGATGAATGGGTTTTTCAAGTAGTTTTCATTAACTGCTAAGTGGGTAGATGGCTGTCACGAAATATGTCATACATGGGTACGTTTTACGTCAAAGATGACTCTCACGTTACAAAATCGTAAGTCAGAATTTATATTCGGTATTGTGTTATTGTATTTTGCTTTCTAACTAAACAGAAACGGATTGCCGCATGTACTTCAATAAACAAATAAAAAGGTATCAACACATTGCTATTATTAGACATTTACATGCGAAAAGTGTCTACTAAAATTGTGCATGACCTGCCATGCACATCACATCACGACGCTGGTAAGATGATGACACTTCAAAAAGCTATGAATGTAACTAAAAACTCGATCTTTACCAATCTTGCCCTTCAGGCAGATGAAAGGGCGTATGCACGAACTTGGTAACACTCATTTTTTTTTATTTAAAATACTTTTGAAAGCAAATGAGCCTCGATCGGTAGAATGAAAATTTGTGAAAAAAATATATTTTTCAATGACCGTTTCTTTTATTGATTGGTTGTATTTATGAGCAATGGCCCAGTCTGGTAAGGGGCTACCCTATTCACTATAAAGTCACGCAATGATTCGTGGTCTCATCAGCAATCAGGGTAGCTCTTGACCAGACTGTGCTAACCCTTTGAGCGCTGGAACCGGAGTTTGAGGGCCTTTGCAAACAGTTTGGATCCAGATGAGACGCCACAGAACGTGGCGTCTCATCAGGATCCAAACTGTTTGCTATTCTGATAGTATTCTTTGAAAAAAAATCAAAGAAAATACTATTTTTAGAAATTCAGCAGACATTTTAGTAGACGACAAATTTCCCTGCACATGCTCGTATGGATATGACATAAAACCAATTGTCGCATGACGCGGCTCATTCCAATGACATAAAACAAATTGTCGCATGACGCGGCTCATTCCAGATACATATCTACATTTGTATCTAGTTATTCGCAATAGTATTATTAGATGCATCAGAGATAATATATAAATGTTTTAGATATTCACTAGGAACACATCCATTCAACACAAAATCATGCCGCTACAACTATATAATGTCACAACACGTAACGAGATATAAACAACTTTTATATAAATCGTGTCCTAGACAACTTTCAGATGATGAAGGAACAGTTGTAAAGAAATTAAAATTAAAAAAAAATACTTTCGTCTGTTGAATCATTCCAAAAAAAGCACGGTGTATTATTATGTTTTCTATTTCAGTGTGCTTCGATGCACCTTCTAGCCATGTAACACGATAAAGCCAAACTGTCTGTGTTATTTGTTTGAACCTTTCAGGTTCGTACTCCCCAGCGGCTACTTGTATCAAACAACAAGTTTATTGTATTGGCTTTACATTGACGATAACATAATCAGTATCGTTTGTATTTACTTCTACGTAATATAAAGCGATTGTATGTTTTAGAAAGGTTACGTTTATCGGATATTTAGTTAACACTGCACGCGTTGAGCTGTTATTACCATAGCTTAAAAACAGTTTAAGGATAATATGTTATTTTTACATTTGTATTCAAACGATTTAAATGCTTGTTTATTTGTAAAGAAAATATCTGTATGGACCACAGATCCCCCCCCGCACAATGATTGCCTCAATGGGTACAGTTGAATAGGCATAGGATAAAGTTTTCTATAATAAACGGCGGTTAAGTTGGGTTAAGTCGACTGATAATCGTCACGAAATAGGTAATACTTGGGTTAGTGGTACGATAAAGATAATTCTGAAGTTGCAAAACACTACATCACGACTTACATTCAGTACATTATTTTGTAACGATATTGGCACAACATCAAAACAAATTTAATTACTAGTGTTAAACTTGGCTTTGTTTCTGGTGCTTACAAACTTACCTGACTATTCATCGTAACAATACATGAAATAATGGGTTAGAATCTGTGACAAAACCAGAGACTATTTTGAAATTTTTATACAGTTTATTTGTCCAAGTTCCATGAATGTTTGACCTTATTTATAATTTACGTTTTATAACATATAATGACGTGTAATAAAAAGTGTTAAGAGAAGGGCAACAATTTGGAAAGGAATAACACATATGTACATAGAGCAGATTGAATGTTTATAAACGAAAAAGAGTTTGCTTGTTGTTGATTTAAAGATAGTTGTAAATTGAATGCACAGCTGACATTAAACAAAGTATCATAATAACAATAGTTAGAAAGCACCAATACGTTGTTTTATATTCAAATGGGTTGCATAATCAAAAGTACAATAAGCGTATAATACTTGATGCGTTTCGATACAATGTCGAACCTGATTTAAATAATGTTTTTCATTTTGTTAAAAGGGACGTGACCTTGACATTACACGAATACATGTTATTTTTACTGGGTGAAACATGCTATTTTAACAATGGAATGTTAATAAGTTGCAGACAGCATAAGCCTATTATGTTTATAAGAGCATTTTCCTAACAGTATTACCTGAATATGATATCTCAGAACAAAGACTACACGTTGGTAGCAGTTGGTGAACATTTGTGTCAATATATTTAATACCAATAATTATTATTTGAGGAAAAAGTGATGCTGTTTTAAAATTTAGTCATTAAGTTTGATTTTGACCTCTGCGGTATGAACACAGGTGTCAACGCGGCATTTTATACTTTTAAATCTGATTTCTTCTAAAACAAGATACGTGGTTATTTACTACTAAATATGTATGATGAAGCAGGAGGTATCAATCGTTTTATCAATTGAAAGCATCGGAAGCAATTTCCTAAGGTGACATCATAACGTCGTCATCAATAATACATTAAAACATGTATTAAAAGGACTTGTTCACGTTTTGGTAAATTGACAAAATTGAAGAAAAAAAAATGTTTCAGATAAGCACGTTTTCGTTGTAGTTATGATATTTGCGAGGAAACAGTAATACTGAACATTTACCATGCTAAAAAATATCCTGTATAATACTATGCATTTTTTGACGATTTTAAAATTTGAAAATAATAAAGCGTTACAAACGCGAAACGATTGAATAATTTGGAAAGTTCTGTTGTTATCGTTATATTTTGTGACATAACGAGGATTGCTAGACTTTTACTCCAATGGTCAGGGGTTCGAGTCCCGGTTTGGATTACTTTTTTTTCTTTCTTTAATGTTTCTTCTTGTTTTATTCTGGAGCTATTTAGTTTCGATGTTAACATTTATCAATTTAAAGCATTTAATGACAAACTTCAAAACATGCCAAAACCCGTGAACAAGTCCCTTTAAGGGGGATGATTGATACAAAAGCGTTTTGGTGATTTTCATGTTTATTATTTATAAAGTTAGAATAGTCGATTATTTTTCACGCGTGCGCTTTCAGTTCGTTGTTAGCAGGCGTTTAATCACAGGTTGTGTACGTAAGCTTAAGTAATACGATTTATTAAGATACATTTTAGCGTATACATACAGATAAATAAGGAAATGTAATGTTTTCTACAGATGCAACATTAACGATCATCAATGTGACGTTTTTCTTATGAAAACGTTATGAGTAATATCGTATATACGCTCGATATACAAATTATAACAATTTGAACTCATGTTCTTTGCTGCTAATGTTTAGTTTGCGAAACATATATTTATTTTTATGAGATACACGCCTAGGTAAAATGTCTTTTACTTGGTAATGCGTTTTAGGAAGATATTGAATTGTGATTTAGATAGAAGTAAAATAACAATTGTTTGAACAGTGCTATGGTAATTATCTGAACTTGCTTGTTGTAGCAATTGATGACAAGAGGTCACGAACCATAAACCACAAACCACATTCAATAAATAATCGGTGACATTCTATAATGTCTTTCGATACAGTTACAATAACATGTATTTGTCCGTTAAATAATAAATGTTCTTGCGGTGTTATTTTTTTTTTTATTATTAAGACATGCGTAATATATTAATGCATTAACGACAGAGTTAACAACTGTTAAAGCAACAATTTGAATAATGTACTATTCGTATTCTGGGAAAAAAACGCAAAGATTGCAATACTGTATTACAATAAACTCGATTTTTTGTTACCGTGAATTGATTACCATTATTAAGGAAACATATTGTTGAGGCAGTAAATGTTAGAAATTATAGATCCCATGGTTTAAATTACGCAAACAATTGTTAATGCGCTGACGCATGTTTTAGAAGGTTATATGCACGTACATGCAAGTAAACATATGTCACATAATAGCTGTACAACGTTTGAAGTTATGGTTCGTACATAGCCGTTACGACTCGTGTAAGGTCATGAATTAATTGATGACATTTGTGATACACACATTACTATCATTGCTAATGTTGCAATATTTATATTAACCTGATTCACTTTCATTTTTTTACATGTGTGACCTACAGCTGTTGTTAGAATCTTGCTTTTTCGTTTGATCTTAAATTGGTGGATTTTTTTATAACGTTTGATATAAGAGTTCTGATATGAACGTTCGTCGGACATTAAATTTCGTGCTTGAGGGGACCCACGAAAATCCAGACACCGACTAATAATATTGCTTTCACATTATAAGGATAAAACGGCTTACTCTTATTTTTTAAGCGTGTATTGTAAAGTGATTTTATTACTGATTGGTAGGAATTATATTGAAGACTGATGACTTCGATGAATGATTTAGGCGTAAATAAATGATTCACTGACTTTATTGTAAATGTATAATATTCATAACGACAACTATGAAGGCCGGACAATTTACAGATAACGCATATAGGCCTTCGTCTTAAACAACCATATATCGCGTCCACATTGAAACTGTCTCTCCATGATTTACGTTTGTTCGATATAAGTACTAATTACCGCAAATAGCGTTTGAAACACAATATTTATTAAATACAATTTATTAACTACTAAAAATAAATAATGAAACTTCAGATATTTATTGTTTAATGCATTAAAAAGATCGGTTGCCATTTCCTTAAGTCATATCATAATGTCGTTATGTTTTATACGTTAAAAAAAGTATTAAAAAGAATACATGTTACAAAAGCCTTACATAAAAGTATTTCGATGATTATCAAGTTTATTACTTATACGGTTAAAATAAGCGATTATTTCCTTTTCACTTATGCTATTTTACGTTCGTTATTAGCAGGCTTTTAATCACGTTACGAGAACGTGTGTATGACGTTAACGATACGAGAACGTGTGTATGACGTTAACGTGCGGTGTAATCCAAATCAGTACATTGTTGGACAATTTTGGTCCTTTCATGTCTATGTTGTTTCAGGTGAACAACAGTATTTGAATGGTGTTTTATTTCCTTTACGTTGTAGTCTTAAGTGACGATGTGCCTGAGGTGTGGTTTGAACATTTTTTACATTCGTCTTTATCCAAACCATGACCAATGCTGTTCGATGTTATTTTGCAACATGACATTTTCTATTTAAGAATTTTGTTTTAATGCTTTTAGGACCAGTTTTATCACAATGACTCAATATCTGAAAGGTTTGTATTTGTCATTGTCCTTTCCGCTTTGTTGCTAATCACTCCCAAGACGAATGCAAACAGTTTGAACTACGCTGAGGAGCTTACAAAACGCTCAGTCAGTGTTGCTGCAGGCGCCTAGACGCAACCTTAAAAAAGTACAAACAACCAGACTGTTTATTAACATGTGCATTATGCATAACTTTGCATCAGCAGACGATCTGGATGATCGTTGTGTTTATCGATGTATGTGTTCTTACCATTTTAGAAGGTTTTAGCAACTACAAAAGTATACTATGTTTGTTTGGAGCAAACGAAGTATGTATGGTTTGTTGTATTCTTATATGATTGTGTTCACATTGCATACAATGTATATTTCGGCAATATGCCTACTCTTGGAAAACCGGAATCCTCTGAAAACCGGACGATCAGGCCGGTCCCCAGACCGTCCGGTATTGGCAGAGTCTACTGTTCTATTAATCATAATATGATTATTTTAACATTATATTAAAAACCACAAATATTTCACAATGAAAAAAGACATAACCTTTCGAGCAAATGGTAAGTTGGCCATTTTGATTTTTTTGTCTTGGAAATGAGAAAAAATATAAACATGAAGCGTAAGAATTTGCATTGATAATTTGTCAGAAAGCATTACCAAAACATGCTGACATACCAACCGAATCAACCACAATAAAGAGCTCATTATTGTATTCTGAAACCGAATGAAGACATCAAAAGATGTGTTTTTTTCTGAACATATAGTTTAAGTAATAATTAATCATTGTATGTTCTTTGCCCCACAAGTCTAAGGACATTGATTTGATAACAGTTTAGTTAGGATGATGATGTAATATGTATATTACAATGTTGATGTATCGATCTATAATTATAGTAAACAGATTTTTATTCATACAAAGGTTCCAAATGGCTAAAATGTCATTAAATGCTCTGTCGAAAATGCAAACAATTAGTCATATGATATTGATCAAACAATGAAACCGATTTATGTACGCGTTACGCATGTGAATAAGAGAACATTTGCAAATCTAAACTTCGGAAAAGAAACACCCACATGCATGTCTTTCTTCCATGCTAATAAGACAAATGGACTACTTATGTATTCCAAAATGGATCGTCCGATTAAGAATTCGTATAGTTTAAATTGCTGATTCAGCTCGGAGGACACGAAGACACGAATCGAAACACTTATCAATTTGTTGAAAAAAATATGTATGTTGTGCAAGAAAACACAAAATAAGTGTTTGTCCTTGGTACGTGACTAACAGGGAATGTTCGTTGTTCAAAGCTTTTTGACAGTTTTACTTGCACGTATGTTTCACCCGCAGTGAAGTCATCACAATTAAAGCGAGTATGTGTCTTATCTGCATACCCTATTATGTTTCTAAAATGTAAAAGCGATTCTATTTCGAATCTCTAAACACGATTATGTTCTAATATTTACAAGCGATTTTACTCCATCGCGATGCATTGCTCACATGAAACGTGTTGCTGTTCGCTAGGCTAAGAATTCGTTATATTGCCGTCCTGCGGCCTGTTTCAGCAATATTGTGTCTAGACAGCACATCGTAAACTACAAACGAGAAACGCAGTCTCTGATCGCAGATACAATCATTAGTATTACCCTGTTACCATATGACACATACTTTCTGTACCCTACTCTATAAAACTTGCTTTCTGCAGAGTAAACCTGTTAAGTGCAAATTTCCTCTAAAACATCTGCAAGATTTAATGATCACGAAATTAATAATGCAAAACAGGTTATAGAAAGAGAAACAAAACTCAGGACGCGCATCAGCAATTGTGTTGATTTTAATGGCAAAATAATATAAAATTTCGCTCGTAATTATTCTTACGCTTGATTTGGTTGGTATGTCAGCATGTTTTGGTACTGCCTTCTGACAAATTATCAATGCAAATTCTTACGCTTCATGTTTATATTTTTTCTCATTTCCAAGACAAAAAAATCAAAATAAATATTCAGTAAAGGTCGTGTGCGTCGTATGCAAGCAGCCATGTTTATGATATCGGTTTCATGTTTAAAAGCAGGGTCGGTAATTGCATATTGGGCAAGAGTGTTTTGGACTTTCTTATTTGTCATAACTTTAGCACATTGTTTTTTTAAAAAACCATTAGAAGACACAAACAAATTGTATGATGGTTTAAAAGATAATGACTTTCAATACTATGATGAATCCTTGATGTAAAAATATATTATTTATTTTTAATAGCTCATGCCCCATGACATTGATCGTTCATGTGTTGCCTTCCAAATCTAAATAGTCTTCTCACATACCTTGCAATTGATGATTGATATTTTGACCTCAAATTCAAATGGCGTCTTTCTTGTATCCCATATAACCAGCATACAATGAGCGTTATCAAAGCGTTTGCTAGTTATCATGCGTATACAAGTTTCATGCTACACGCATTTTGTTCTTTTGATAGTCTAACCGTTTAATCAAAACATGGCTAATTTTCTTGTCGAGTATCCCGTATGCTAACTAAGGTAATTGTCTACAGTAACTCGACCGACCGACAGACAGGCGCATGTCAAAATACCACCACTTCCTTGAGGGCAGTTGGTCATAGCATGAGCCGCGTTCTGGGAAATTTGCGCTTAACGCATGCACGTAAAATGTCATCCTATATTAGCCTTTCAGTTCGCACAGGCTTATCAGGGGCGACACTTTCCGATTTTATTGAATTTAAATTGAATTGTATTGAATTTGTAAAGGCGATCTCTTCTAAAGCCATGTTCAGACGGAAAGTGTAGTCACAATTTAGCCTGTGCGGACTGCACAGGCTTATCTGGGATGACAGATTGCGCACATGAATTCAGCACAGATTTTTTCAGAAGGAGGCTCATATGGTAGTATCAAATANCAAGCCATGTTCAGACGGAAAGTGTAGTCACAATTTAGCCTGTGCGGACTGCACAGGCTTATCTGGGATGACAAATTGCGCACATGAATTCAGTGCAGATTTTTTCAGAAGGAGGCTCAAATGGGAGTATCAAATAGTTACTAAACACATTATGTGGCGCATGCGTAACTTGCTATTGATAATCACTAAAACATGAAGGACGTTCTAAATATTGGCTATAAAAGAGATTTTTTTGGAGGGTGTTGCCACTACAAAAACTTTGAATGCTCAGCAAAACAATAAAACTCCAATTTAATCACTCCAAATGAGCAATCCAGACATGATAACATTTGAAATGTCATATGGCGCACATGACACTTCCGTTTTCATTAAGAGTAAGATGGGTTTCAAATCAAGTTGGGCTGGTCTGTATGTATATAACGAATGAGATTGTTAATGCAATGTGTAAATAATTGTATAAAAAGGATGTGAATATCAAACAAGAACATCAATAAGTCGTTTTGCTTGCACTTTATTTTGCAACACTGGGTTATAAAGTGTTACATCTTTATCAACCATAAGGTTTTATAACTTTGCGAAGGTTGCATCGTTCCTTATTTCATGTTAACAAGCTTGACAAAGGATGTATTGGAAATAATTGCATGTTAATCACATTCATGTTAATGATTGACAAGTGTCATTGAAGAACACAATTGTTAAACATATTAAAAATACATATACAAAAGTTAAAATATATGTCCTTGTATATAACGTTGTTTTAGAAAGAGTTTTGTTTCATAACAAAATATGAGAAACAATTGAAGTATATTGAAGTATATTGATACGCGTTGGTTTTTAGAAAACAATTATTTATTTCAAGTATGGGTATTTCTGTAAAAAATAATGTTTGAAAAGATAATCGACATTTAATGTACAAACAAAAAACAGAAGCAAAACACGGTTACACATATTTTTCTTGTGTGTATATACGACATATAGATATGCTGACATATATCGGTGGACATTTACACAGAGCGTATGGAAAATATATGTTATTGTTCACGTGTGTTGATAAACATATAAAATTATATCTTATCTTATCTAGAGTTTTTCAGTTGTAGTCTGTGAGCCGTGTTCTCATAGTTAAGCCACTGTTGTCTGTTGATATGAGCATCGTTCTGGGAAAACTGGGCTTAAAGCATGTGTATAAAGTGTATTCCCAAAATAATACTCATGCTTATCTTGACCACACTTTCCGCTTTAATAGACTTTTTGTTTTGAAGAAGTTTCTTGTAAACGAAAATCCTGTTAAGGCGTAAACTGTCGTCCCTGATTAGACTTTGTGGACCTCACAGGCTTATCTGGAATAACACTTTACGCGCATGCATTATGATCAGTTTTTTTATCAGAGCGAGGGTAATATTACTCTTTTTGGATCGTTTATAACAGGTCAAAACATATTCCGAAAAACACATCTTTATCAAAACGATGAAGGTGTACGAAGTCGCCCTCTTGCTCACACACACTTCTACGCAGTGCTGTTTCGTCGAGACGCAACCTCGTAAACTTCACATGAAAAATTAAGACTCTGCCTGCCAATCGTGTTACATCGGCTATCTCCGGAATCCTCCGTAATTAAGCAATAACAACCTCCGCGCAGAGATTGGACGGGAACCAGCATAGCTGGATCAAATGTATGTGAGAGCAATTAACGACACCTCTGCATGAAGATTGAAGCAATAAATCGTCTAATGATCCAGAGTGTCTGCTTGCATCTTTAACATTTCCTCCTATAACATTGTAATGGCGCTATGCAAATATGAACCGCATATGTCTTTATTAATTGAATGTGTTAATGTCGCGCGGTTGTATGAAATGCAAACAAACAACATTATTATTATTCTATTGATTCTTTATTATAAAAAAAATATCAACGTGCTTATGCAATTATGTATTCAGTACATTATTTGATCTCCGATAAATACTGTACATCACATACATATGAAAACATTAGCCAAGGACATGGGTTATTTTGATGAAAAGGTTCATAATAGTGTTTCTATTCAGCTTTCATATCGCAAAGAATTCAGCTGAAATAAAACATATAAATCACTTAATAATATCTAATTTAATATATGACCGATGAACGACAATTGTTCTTACTTTGTTTTTTTGCGTACTTCGGCAAACCCAAGTTTTGGGATTTTTAGCAACGACAAAAAGGCCAAGAACTGCTCATATATTTCGCTATTTTAGCAATTAAACATCCATTTATTTGCCTCTTTAAACCACAATTTCCTTTTTTACACGCGACTTTGAACATTATCCGTTTTTATCAGTAAATCAAATTAATAAAATATGAAACGATATCCATCATCTTAAAATGCGGTTGCAAATATACAAAAAAACGTCTAAAATTTGGTGCACATGCGTGATATTCGAAGATCTAAAGTAGCATTGACATTTTCGTAAAGTAAAGCTTTTAACCGAAATTAATTAATTAAGGTTTTCAACAAAGTATATATGTAATTAGCATATTTCATATACGACATAAGTTCGGAAAAGAAACTATTCAACTGATGGTTGTTTGCACAACAAAACAAGTTAAATGCTAAAATACACAACAAGGCTGAGCGGTTAATAGTTCCATGCCACAAAACCCTTTAAGCATCATTCAGCATAGTGGGTTATTTCCGAAAGTAGGAATATGTAATGCTCTAGACCACGTAGAGCTGATGTGGTTGTATTAGGGCCCATATTCACCAAACGATTCTTAGACGTAAGTCTAACAATAAAGAATATTTGTATAAGTATAATGTGCTAAAACTACTTGAAAGTCAAGTCTGGCATGGCAGTTTACAGCAATAATTATAAAATCCTCGGTTACGAAAAATATGTTAATATTATAAACACCATTTCTGGATTGTATATATGCACACTCTGATGTAGTGTTATTGATTCTAACACTATTCTTAAGTCTAAGAATGGGTTGGTGAAAACAGTCCCTGAATCAGCATTATTAAACCGACCATTCGTGTCATTGTCAATAAGGATGTACATAATAAACTGCAACAACCATCAATAACTCGTACAACATGTCTCCAGTCTATTGAACAACATTACAAGGTAATAAATTAAATCATAATTAACAAGCGTCAAATTAATATTATGATGTCCTGTCGAATGCCTGACATCATCTGACATATGTGAAACACGATAGCTATTATAAAGCGATTACTTAACAATACCTTCCGATTGTCAAGGGCGTTTGTGGTATTTATTGACAATATTTACTGGCAAATATTAAAACATAACACTGCAGCATCAAAAGTGTGGATGTTATTGTCAGAAAACACAATCAGCGTCTGCATCACGATTTTAACAGTATAAAACATCCGAATAATAAAATTCAACATTTTGCTAATTAGATCTAAATAGAAGCAGTGCTTATTTAATTGGTATTGGTATAAATTTAAAGCTTAACGTTGTTTGCATCAATTGAGGTTCATACTGGTCTTGACTGTACCAAAACGGTTTGCCAGATTATTCATTATATCATTCTGTACGTTTGTTATGGTCTGTGTTTTCTTATTCTGCGTTGTGTGGGCAAAAATTAACTCCGTTTTTTGTATAAGAATTGTTCTTCTGGTGATGAATGTTTCTTTTATTTTGCATAATTGTTATCTAAAAGTGTGTAAAAATGACTTAATATACATTGTTGATGTGCGGTTTGTGTTTTGCAAAGAGGAAATAACAGCGAATGCAACCCATTAATCAATCACTATAATAACCATGCTTTTGTTTTATGAATTCCAAGCTTAACGTTGTTCACATACATAGGGGTACATACTGGTCTTGACTGTTCCAGGGTGGTTACCCGACTTATTATCACTGTGTACGTTTTTTATGATCTGGGTTTTCTTATTCTGCTTTGTGTGGCCAATCAAGCATTTTTTGTATAAGATTTGTACTTCTGGTGATGAATTGAATCGTTTTTATTTCATTTTGCCTAATTTTTTCCATACTTGTGTAAAAATGACTTTTAAATAATTAGATGGTGTGCGTTTTGTGTTGCAAAGAGGAAATAACAGTGAATGCTACATATTGATCAATCAAGTTCATTAGCAAGCGCTTTTGAGCCATTGCATTTATCAGAAATATGATTTTGTATTTATGATTTATTAACACACATAATAGGTGAGTCAATATCCTAGCGTATATATTCGGGTGTCTTATTGATGTAGATCTTTAAAACATGATAAGGGTTCTGGTGCGAAAATAATACAATTGTCATTACAATTTTCGCAAGCATTATATCTTTGCAGTTTTTAGTTGTTCGCTTGCAAACAACTAAGCTTACTACCACAAATTTCGACCCAGAGTGCCTTAAGGATTAGAAACCTATGAACCTGTAAGCATACGCGCAAAATAGAGTTTGCGGCGCGGTTTCAGTTCTTGAACTATATTCATTTACAAATTGACACATAAAATGAATATCGTTTTAAATGGAATAGTTTTGAACGGATCGTATATAGTAAAAGTAAAAAAAAAACAGGTTTAACGATAATTCCAGATATACGTGTCGCGGAAGAGTATTCTTGTGAATGATTAAATAGTCCACTATGTGCTGACGTAGCACAAAGCAACATTTCATTGGTTGATTATACACAGAATTGTAGCTGGGAACGAGATTTTGACCCATTTGGCGCCGACCTCGTTTCCGAGTAAACGACGTTATAGTTGTCGACCGTTTCGCGTACATTGTCAACCCACTTTTTGTGAGAAACAAAAGCTTTAGTTTTAAGTACAACCTAAACCAAAATGATTAAGCAGTGCAGTGGAACGATAATTGTCCGTATTTTCTTTTGATTTTTATGGTGTAAATTAACCTTAGCTACAGTGAATACAGTATGGTAAAGTTCGGCAATTTATTAATTTTCGGAAACGCTACTTTACCTTTTGTGATGGTATGTTTTTCTTAGTGCTTGAGTTGTTTGGCTTCAACATATTGCACAATTTGTCTGCGGTGATGGATTTTTATGTAAAATATTCTATTCCATCAGTCATTGTGTGTATGGGCCGTTTTGGCGGTCATAATGAAAATTTTAGACGATATTTCTGTGCGTGTTTTACTCCGAGAGTTGTCGAAATCTAAAGCACTTGTCAATTTATCATTTGTTGTTGAACTTTTCTTTTACGACAATTATAACATTTCGTTGAAACGTTTAGTGCATGGATTCCTCTGACTGTATTCTACTTCCACTTTATGTACATCAACAGGTATCGGGTCCGTTCGCCCTAGTTACACATTCGCCCTGGGTCCGTTCGCCCTGGGTGAATTAGGGTGAACGGACCCGGATCCCATCAACATGATTCTCTTCCAGTTGACAGCAGACAAAATGTGAACTTAATAGGGTTGTTTAATCAAATTTCCTTGGCAAATCTTTATGCAATCTCACAATTGCATGCACAAAAATGTGGTTTACACGAATGGCGGTAAAATAACCATTCGCTCCGACGGGTTTATAATATGAGCAAATATTGAAGTCGATATTACATGCGTTGTTATTATTAAACCAGCTTCAACAGTTGTGTTTTCTAATGGTTAACAATATGAGACATAGTTAACGGCATAAGCTTTATTTGGCATTATAAATATCTTTAAATAAGAGTTCGGAAATAAACAATAATAAACTGTATCATATGAACCATATGTTCCATAATTATTAGTGATATAAATATTGTTTTGACAATAATATAGGTGAATGTGGATAACGTGGCGGCTGATGACAGCAGTTTCGTAGGTATATTTTATACAAAACGGTTCCACAGAAGACGAAGCCGTTTGGCCAGTGTGTAGGAGTGGTTTCCCTTTCATCACTGGATGACCACATCAAAATACAAACATCTCATTCGAAACAATATTTTAGTACATAACTGTTATATGTCGATTACGCGCTTATCGTCTTTTCAATATTGATCATTTACTAAAAGTAACTACATTGATTCAACACAAAAATAGCCGGACATTTTTTCTTTGAAAATTGGGATAATGCAAGTGTGAAGTCCACAAGTGCAGTCCACAAAGGATTATCAGCGACGACACTATAATGGTATTGATTGTTTTTAAGGAAGTCTCTCTTAAGCGAAAATCAAGTTTATGCGGAAAGTGTCGTCCCTAAGTAGCCTGTGCGAACAGTCTGCAAATTTTAATCTGGTATGACACTTTACGTACGTGCATTAAGCCCGTTTTCCCAGAGCGAGCCTCATTTATGCCTTTTTAAAGGACTTCAGACTTTTACAATTATGTGCCATTGAGTCTATAGTGCTCTGTTCACAGTCGGACGTGGATCTAGTCTGGACATAAGATGGTAGCTGCCCTGTAGAGGCGAGTTCTGAACAGGCATTTGACGATGGTGTTCATTTCTAACCATGTCCGCTCAGGCTAATCAGGGAGGACACTTTCCGCCTAAACTGAATTTTCATTTCGAAGTGACTAACTTTAAACAAAAAAGCCATAAAAGAGGAAACTGTCGTCCCTGAAAAGCCTGTGCGGACTTATCTGGGACGACACTTTACGTAAATTCATTAAGCCCAGTTTTTCCAGAACGCGGTTTATTTTAGATTGGTATTTCCGTGCTTTGTCGCCAACTTTATGAAGAAATAGATCTAGGTCTCGTGGAAACTGTCACCCCTTTATTGTTTAACGAAATATTTTGCCAACCTTACCCCACATAATGCAAACTTAACCNAGAAATAGATCTAGGTCTCGTGGAAACTGTCACCCCTTTATTGTTTAACGAAATATTTTGCCAACCTTACCCCACATAATGCAAACTTAACCCAACATAATGCCAAATTAACCCAACATAATTCTAACTTAACCCAACATTATGTCAACTTAACCCAACATAATGTCAACTTAACCCAGCGTTACATAATAACAACACGCGTTTTACTATCTGATGATTATCTAGCACGTTTTCCACATTAGGGTATTATCTTAATTGGATCAGATAATCTGTTCTGCGTCATGTCTGTTGAAAAACTGAGTCATGTGGAAACATACGTCCGAAATGAACGTGTTTTAAAGTGATACCAAACAGCAAAGCATTTATTTAATGGTTTTCGTAAACAACATGCTCAACTGNGATGCAAGAATGTTATTGAAGGTCTTCTGCCTCCACTTGTCCGTAGAGCTTCTCCTGTAGGCTCACATGTTCCAGTCTTACATTCTCCATCCGTGGTTGGCGGTCCCTTTATTACTGGAGAATGTATTTCGCACACTACATTGCAAACAATAAAACTAAGTATGACTGGGTTACCGCATTTAAAATTGTAACAACATAAGTCCATCTATTCCTAATTCGTGTTATTATAATATCTAAAAAATGCATTACAACCAGAGGTTTAGAGAACATCAACGTGCATATATAATTATGTATTCAGTACATTATTTGATCTCCGATACATGTTGTACATAAAATCAATATGATAAAATTAGCCAAGGACTTGGGATATTTTAATAAAAAGGTTCATAAAAGTGTTTCTATTGAGCGTTCATATCACGAAGAATGAAGCTGAAATAAAACATATGAATCACTAAATAATATATTCTTAAATATATGACCGATGAACGGCAATTGTTCTTTAAAAACATTTTTACATATTTCGGCAAACCAAATGTTTTGGATTTTGAGCAAAGACAACACGGTCAAGAACTGCGTATATATTTAGCTATTTGAAGCAATAAAACATCCATTTAATTTCGTTCTTAAAACTACAATTTCCTTGTTCACACGCTACTTCAAACACTATCCGTTTTTATCAGTAAACTAAATTAATAAAATATGAAACGATATCCACCATGTAAAAATGCCGTTGCAAATATACAAAACATGAACGTCATGAACGTCTTAGATTTGGTGCACATACGTGATATTCGAAGATCTAAAGTAGCATTGACATTTGCGTAAAGCTTATAACCGAACAAATAATTAAGGTTTTCAACAAAGGATATTCGTACTTTGCATATTTCATACACGCCGTATGCTCTGTAAAAAACTAGCTTTTCAACTTATGGTTGTTGGCACACACAAAACAAATTTAATGCTAAGGATACACAACAAGGTTGAAAAGTCAAGGCCTCAAACCGCTTTAAGCGTAAATAAAACACATGAGTCATGCTGTGTGAAAAAGGGGTTTAATGCATGCGCGGAAAGTGTCACTTTCCGCTTTTATTGTATTTTTCATTTAAAGGAAGACTCTTTTTTACGAACACCCAGGTTAGGCGGAAAGTTTCGTTCCTTATTAGCCTGTGTGGACTACACAGACTAATCTGAGACAACACTTTACGCACATGCATTAAACCATCTTTTCACAGAGCGAGGCTCATATTTATTTAGCTTCTTCCGGTAAGTAGAAATATGTTATGTTCTAAATCATGTAGAGCTGATGTGCTTATATCAGAGTCAGCATTTATAAACCACCCAGTCTCGTCATTGTCAATAAGAATGTACATAATTAACTGCAACCATCAATAACTCGTAAATCAGTTTATTGAACAACATAAAAAGGTAATAAATTTAAGCATAATTAACAAGCATCAAACTTATGTAATGATGTCCTGTCGAATGTCTGACATGGTTTGACATATGTAANAAATGTGTTTGTAAATGGCCAAAGGCAAATGCTTTGCTGATTGCCAATAAACTGAAACTGAAACTGAATTGTCATGAAATATCACATTCAAAACTACAAAACATTAAAATAATACAATTCAACAATTTGCTAATAAAATGTTTATAAACGCATTGCTTTTTAATTGGTATTGGTATTCATTCCAATCTTAACGCTGTTCACATACATTGGGGATAGTACTGGTCTTTACTGAACCAAGGCGGTTACCAAACTTGTTATTACTATGTACGTTTGTTATGGTCTGTTTATTCTTATTCTGCGTTGTCGGGGCAATCAGTCACTTAAATACAGGTCAAGTTTTTTCTTAGTGTTTTACTTCTGGGGATTATTTGGATCGTTTTTCTTTTATTATGCATAATTTGTAACCACACGTGTGTAAAAATGACTTGTGTATACATGGGTGTTGTGCGTTTTGTGTTTATGCAAAGAGGAAATAACAGCAAATGCTACATAATAGATCAATCATGTTCATAAGAATGCGCTTTGCGGCGATTGCATTCTTCAGAAGTATGATTTTGTATTTATGATTTTATTAAACACATACTAGGGAAACCGACATGCTGGTTTTTTTTTTAGGTAGATCTTCTAAACATTATTAGGGTTTTGTTGCGAATTAATGGACTGTACCAAGGCGGCCACCCAACTTATTACCACTGTGTACTTGTTTGATGCATGTGTATTCTTATTCTAAATTGTGTGTGTAATCAGTCACTTAAATACTGGGCCTGTATGCACCAACTCATTCTTAGACTTAAGAATAAAGAATAGCCTTAGACTTAACAAACAAATACCTCACATTTTTTACTATATACAGGCTAAAGTTTCTTATATCATTAACATATTGTTCTTATTGAAGAATTATATAATTAAACGTGTTTAATGCCATGCTAGAATAAGCTTTCGAGTAGATATAGTACAATACGATTTTAAAAATACTATTTATTTTAAGACTTAAGTCTAAAAATCGGTTGGTGAATACGGTCTCAGGTCAAGATGGAATTTTAATGTAAGAGTTGTACTTCTGTAATGCATTTAGTCGCTTTTATATCATTTTGAATTCTTTTTATTGATCCATGCTTGCGTATATAATAATTTGTGTATAAATGGGGGGTGTATACGTTTTGTGTTTTGCATAGAGGAAATAACAGCGATTGCTAAATATTGATCAATCACGTTCATAAGCATGCGCTTTTCGTCCATTGCATTCATCAGAAGTATTATTTTGTATTTAGAATTTATTAAACACACACTAGCTCAGCCGACATCCTTGCGACTATATGGTGGTATCTTATTGATGCAGATATTTTTAAAATGTTAAGGGTTCTGATAGGAAAACAATACAATTGTCATTACAGTTATCGCAATAAGTATACAACATGTGTCATATGGATTGGATGCAGACTGCGAACTGACAAATACCAGTCCGCACAGGCGTATAACTTTCCGCCTTAACTGAATTTTCATTTCGAAGTGACTAACTTAAAACAACAAAATCCATAAAAGCGGAAACTGTCGTCCCTGAAAAGCCTGTGCGGACTTATCTGGGACGACACTTAACGTACATTCATTAAGCCCAGTTTTTCCAGAACGCGATTTATTTTAGATTGGTATTTCCATGCTTTGTCGCCAACTATATGAAGAAATAGATCTAGGTCTCGTGGAAACTGACACTCCTTTATTGTTTAACGAAATATTTTGCCAACCTTACCCCACATAATGCAAACTTAACCCAACATAATGCCAAATTAACCCAACATAATTCTAACTTAACCCAACATTATGTCAACTTAACCCAACATAATTTCAACTTAACCCAGCGTTACATAATAACAACACGCGTCTAACTATCTGATGATTATCTAGCACGTCTTCCGCATTAGGGTATTATCTTAATTGGATCAGATACTCGGTTCTGCGTCATGTCTGTTGAAAAACTGAGTCCTGTGGAAACATACGCCCGAAATGAACGTGTTTTAAAATGATACCAAACAGCAAAGCATTTATTTAATGGTTTTCGTAAACAACATGCTCAACTGCAACAATCAAGTTCTCAAAAAAACCTATACAAAGGTGTCGACAGTTCATCAACATAGATTATCAGTACGCCCGTACTCAGCATCAAAAGGTTTATTACCGCTGTTAAGTAACGTATTGCCTAGACATGATCGTTAGCAATGCAAACACAATGTCACAATCATGAAACACACATTTAGATGAACAAAAAATGGACGAAAAGTCAGTCATGGCTTCATACCGAGACGAGAAAGCAATTTATTAATTTTCGGAAACGCTACTTTACCTTTTGTGATGGTATGTTTTTCTTAGTGCTTGAGTTTTTAGGCTTCAACATATTGCACATTTTGTCTGCGGTGATGGATTTTTATGTAAAATAATCTATTCCATCAGTCATGGTGTGTATGGGCCGTTTTGGCGGTCATAATGAAGATTTTAGACGATATTTCTGTGCGTGTTTTACTCCGAGAGTTGTCGAAATCTAAAGCACTTGTCAATTTATCATTTGTTGTTGAACTTTTCTTTAACGACAATAATAACATTTCGTTGAAACGTTTAGTGCATGGGTTCCTCTGACTGTATTCTACTTCCACTTTATGTACATCAACAGGTATCGGGTCCATTCGCCCTCGTTACACATTCGCCCTGGGTCCGTTCGCCCTGGGTGAATTAGGGCGAACGGACCCGGATTCCATCAACATGATTCTCTTCCAGTTGACAGCAGACAAAATGTGAGCTGAATAGGGTTGTATAATCAAATTTCCTTGGCAAATCTTTATGCAATCTCACAATTGCATGCTCACAAATCACAATTAATTATAACAACTCAATGAATGTCAGCAATTTGATTTATTCTATTTTATGATGTTTATGAGATTACTTTTGTATGTTTCACTTGTCCGAATATCTAGTTGTGGATATCCTTATTGTATATGGATTTGATGCAGACTGTGAACTGACAAAAACCATAAGTCATTTGAATCCACTATTAAATCATAGTTATACTCTTCGAATAGTTGAATATAGTAAAAACATGTTCACAAAAAAGTAAACATAACCAGCAGGAGTAAATCCAAACGATAATGTATCGTATTGCAATGTCATAAGGATTATTGTATTCGTACAATAATTGAACCTCGCTTTATGAAAACTGTGTGTAATGCATGTGAGCAAATTGTCGTTACAGATTAGCCATTTTAGGACTGCAAATGCGTATCTGGGATAAAACTTTACGCGTATGCATTAAAGCCCGTTTTCCCTGAGCGAGGCTCAAATTATATACAGAGTTATTCACCTAATAGTACGACGTTTCTTTGTTTCGTACTTTTAGCGATATGTGGATCAGTAAACATTTGTTTGGTTAATCCTTTTTTATTTAAATAACCTGTTTGTATGGGCGATCACTGTGTTGTCTACAATATAATACTAACTATTATTAGGGAAACGCCAACGTTGTATGATTGTCCAGAATTAAGTACGTGACCTTTGACAAGAATATACTATTCTCATGATATCTATCTTCATCAGGATAAAACATGCTATTCTAAGCATGATTTATAAGACATGTTATTAGTTTTTAATTAATAATGTATTATATCAGGGCACAAATCCATAGATAAAAAAGATTGATAGTAAAAGAGCGCAATTAACAAATATGTGGTTTACACGAATGGCGGTTAAATAACCATTCGCTCCGACGGGTTTATAATATGAGCAAATATTGAAGTCGATATTACATGCGTTGTTATTATTAAACCAGCTTCAACAGTTGTGTTTTCTAATGGTTAACAATATGAGNAAAGTTCGATTTGTAATTAAACAATAAAATACTGTTCAATAAAGCATAAACAATTGAAAAAGGAAGAATAAGTCTTAATTGCTGAAATTTAAACACTAGCAAAATTTGATGAAATGTAATTCTACTAACTTAACAGAAAATATAACACAAAAATTACAAATTAAACAGCAAGAACTAGAACAAATTTATGACAAAAAGATGCATGGATATATTTTAAGATTAAAAGATATTCAAGTCGAAGGAAATGAAAAAAAATCAGCATACTTTGCAAACCTGGAAAAAGATAAGCCAAAACGAAAACTATTCATAAACTGATTGTAGATAACACAGTATGAAAAGATAAAGACATAATATTAGAAGCAGAAGCAAACTATTATGAATCCCTTGATAAACAAAACCACATTGAAGAAAATGCTTCGGATTCCTTCGCAGTACATTTTAAAAAACTAAGTGAAGCAAACAAATCAAAATGTGAAGGAAAACTTAAGGGTTATGAATTTGGATGTGTATTATTAGGAATGGCGAATAATGAAAGCACTGGCTTTGACGGACTTACTGTTGAATTTTATAAAACATTTTGGCCCACATTAAAAGAATACTATACCAGATCAAAAAAAAATCTTTTGACAAGGGCGAACGAACTGCTCTACAAAACAGGGAATCAAAGCACTAATTCTAAAGCCTGATACAAACTTGGATGACATTATATATAAATTGGCGACCAATCAGTTTATTAAATATCCATTGCAAAATTGCAACTAAGTGTTTAGCTTACTGTTTGAAACAAGTCTTGAATCTAATACTAATGCCCAAACTGGTTTCATATATAGGCGCAAATGTAAGATTACTATTTGATGTAATTGGATAGCTTGAAATTCACAATAAACCTGGGCTGTTATTCTTTGCTGACGTCGAAAAATTCAGCCTAATGAAAATAGATGCCTAAAACAGACATTAATTGTTGTTTTTTTTTAACGCAATATTAGGCGGGCCGGGTTAAACGATTCATATATATATCAAGCATGGCAAATGCAAACTCCTGCTACAGGAAAAACTTACAAAATTTGGAAACACTCTTATATTTGAATGTTTCGTAGATACAACTATATTAAAAAACGTAAGGAAAGAAAATAAATTCTTGAAAGATCTGCTTAACGCAAAGCAAAACATCAAAAACCAATATAATAGTTCACAAAGAAGTATTCCTACATGTCATCATGTTATATGGATCAACAAAGATATAAAAATCAATAACAAATCCATCTTTCTAGTGAACTGGTATAACAAAGGTATAAAAACAATTGGACATAAGTACAATTAAAAAAAAGAAAAGCATATTATACATGTACGTTTAGTCAAATGCAATTCGTATATAACATACAAGCACAAATCTTTAAATATTCACTTTTATCCGCGACTCCAAACGAATATAAAACAATATTGCATATGCTTTTATACATTAAAAGTGCCAGAATAAAAAAAAACACTTTTTGTGATGTAATAGAAAATATATAACACAAATACACAAAACACTTTCAAGTATACCACTCGAATCACAAAATATAAATGAAAACAGTACTGAAACGAAATGGAAAAATAAATTGAAACTTAACAAAAATACCGACTGGAAAATAATATATACGATTCCATTTCAGTCAAGAATTGATACATATCTGCGTTATTTTCAATGTAAGTTCTTATCTCGAATAATACCAACAAATGAAGTTTAAAAATATATATTTGACAATATATCTTGTATGTGTAGCAACTTATATGATTGATTGAACTGTATAATATAACTAAAAACTTATGTTCAACAAATCACAATAATTTTTAATTATTGTGATTTCTATGTTTTATTATCCATGCGTTTATTATGCAAATAGTACAGGTGCCGATCTAAATGTCAAACATTGAAAATTATTAAGAACAACAAAACAACAAAAAACCCATTTAATTATAACAGTTTTAGTAAATGTGTCATCCTAGCCAAATCAAATTTATGTAAAAAAAAACATATACCATTTTACAATTGAGTAGGTAAAAAAATGCAATTACCATTATATACATTTTTCAAACGCCATTTCACAATTAAACAAGTGGTGTGTTTGTGAAACACTATGTCCCCTTTTGAGCGATTTGACCCATATATTTGACCTTTGACCTTGAAGGATGAGTTTGACCTTGACCTTTCACCACTCAAAATGTGCAACTCCATGAGATACACATGCATGCCAAATATCAAGTTGCTATCTTCAATATTGCAAAAGTTATGGCCAATGTTAAAGTTTGTGCAAACCAACAAACAAACCAACAAACAGGGCAAAAACAATATGTCCCTAAGTATAGACTGGGGGACATAAAAAATATATATACAACAAACACGTTTAGTAAATAATCCGTTTTATATACTAATACAAATACTATATAAATCATCAATCCTTAGGTGAACCATATAGAATATTGTCAAATAAATTTATGCAAGTACACGTCTGTTTTATCAATAAGTTGACATGTATATTGTATTTAAATATTTGTATCAATTAATATAAACTAAAGCAAACCTTCATTTATTACGCCGTGTTTTCATACCTAGATTAGGGTATAGTGACTATTGTTTTAAAATCTATACTTTTTATAGAATCTGCAGAAATAATAGTTTTGAGTAAAATGTGTATTGCTTTTAAATTATCAGTTTTTTTCTGTACACAAAGATGAACATTGTTTAAAAAACGGAACAAGTATGGACCAAACTAATCTGAATGCGTCCATACATTTATATCTACATTTGTGGACACATTTTGGTTACAAATCATCTACTGTAAAAACACTTGGTTTATAAAAAGGTTATTATCAAATCATAACATTATACAACAATACGGCAATTATAAATACCAACTAATAGTGTGTTTATCTCCATTGATGTGAATGATTAAGAGTTGTAAATCACCCAATTGATATTTCAACGTATTATCTGCAAGAATGTACGATTGTAACGCAGCAACCCGTTACAAATGTTGATTTGAATATAGAACGAATTTGTACAAATAATGTTAGTTTGATTTATATGTAATAAATCCAAATATATTAAATATTTTACAAATATAAGTGAATGTTATATATATTTGACATTATGTTTCAAGTAAGTCTTATTCAATGTTTCCGTCAGTTCGTGAGCCGAGTGTCATTGCATATAAAAAAACAACCGGTTGCAACTACATATATTAATCTGGTGAATTTTACGAAACTCTCCCAATGTGCCAGTAGGCCGGATTGTTGTGTGGCTTGCTTTCTATGGATAGCGCGTATTTACTGACTGCTTTGCTCAGATCCCCTTCCATCTCCCAGCAGTGGCCGAGCAGATTCAATGCAGTCGCCAAATGGGATATCTCGTAGTTACGACCATGGTCATAATGAAGATCCAAGTTGCGATCATCAATATACGTTGAAATGTAGTCTTCGAATTTCGTCAAGACAACGATTTGTTTTTCCCAAATGCCAAGACCTCCGTACGTGAGGTATTGCAGATAATACATGAACACGCGAGAATCCACTCTAGCCTCACCTTGCAATTCTATTCTTATATACATTGTGTCTCGTTTATCCGGTGCAAATTCTGTTTTGGTCATTTCATACAAAAGCACAGGGGGAACGCATGGTGCTTCATTAGAAAGAAAAATGATGCATAATGCAATTTTGCTTTCAATGTTAGGATTGGGTTTATTTTCAAACATTTTTCGGTGGTCTATGAAGCTAGTGTAATCATTGAAACATCGACATAAGGCCTTCATAGTGTACTGGTTAAATTGCCGTTCTGCATATTCAAGAATAAATTTTGCAGACTGCAAATTTCCAGAGCAGTACATGACAGATGCTAATTTCAGTCGACTTGAGAATCCATTTGTCTCAAGTGCCTTTTCGAAGGTTTCAATGACAAGTTTGTTAATTGAACAATCCTCTATTTCCGAAGCAAGATTGCCGTAGCTAAGCATTTCAGGAAAATTATTGATTTGATTTGCGACATCACCGATTTGTAACGATTCCTTGAAACTGTCCATGACATCTTGGTTAATCGAGACGCCGCTTTGAATTGCTGGAGCCGATTGAATAGAGCCTCGAAAAGGCAAAAAAGTTGTCAAAATTTCCTTAGCTGCTTGTATTTCAAATGCATTCGCGTTGTGACAATTTATTGTGTCTTTACATTTGTCAATCAGTGTGGTTAGCTGATCCCTAACAACATCGATTGATTTACCGATGAAGCCATGGAAATCAAGCATAATAGTATGGAGCGTCCGTATCCTTTCATATGCGAGTTTACTGCGAATACATACATGAGAAATGAAACGTTGGTCAGTGGACAATCGTGTTGCGTTGCCAATGTTACTCACAAACCCCTTCAGGTTGTTATCTATGAGTACCGTCACCTTGTTATGTACTATGTGACGTTGTGCACTATTTAGTTTACCGTCAAACAGATTAACACGGTCAATGATATAATGAGGGCATACACCATCGCTAAGAAAGTTTTGGAGCGTTTGAAGACATAGTTTAAATAACATTGCTAAGTTACATTCTTGCCATGGGGGATCTTGCGTTCTTTCTAGTGTATAAAACAACACTGTTTTGCAGTGAAAACTCGTAAGTTCGCCTTGTTCAATTTCTCTTGTAATAGCGCGCTTGAGTAGTTTCAGCAATACATAACATTTCAGCTGGGTAAGATTTAAACTGAACATGAGTCTTCTTTCAATAAGATTCGGCGATAATCTCCACTCTGTGTGTCTTTTTTGCGCGGATGACTCTCCTACCGGTACAAGGTACCACACGCAATGTTTCGCTTCCTCAAACAATTTTTGAGGTGGCCAATTACCCTGTCGGGGCCTGTCTATCCACGTCTGCAGTTCAGGAATGTCACCTGATACACACAGTGCGTGCACAATGTCTACATCTTCGGTCCAACTTGTAGAAGGTCCAGCGGTATAGGAAGATTTATAATTATAATTGTCAAGTAAAGGTTTTAGAAATATTTCGGAATTTTTCTGATAAAACTCAGAGCTAAATATTACGCAATCTATTCCATGACTTAAGAACATGCCATTGCACAAAGTTGTTTTTGCTTTCACTGGTTCGGGTTTATCGCTTCTGAAAACCTGCATATAAAAATGTTGTGGATAATCTTTAATGCCAAGCATCATACAATTTAGCATTCCTTTTTTCCATGTTTTCAAATCCCCTCGCATGATATTAATAAATGGTATGTGCCGTAACACGTCTATGTCAGATCGTAGCCCTAGCGTTGTCGAGCCTTCTGACTGGCTGCCAAAACAGAAATGCTCGATTGATATATGGCTTAGTTTACCTATCATTGTTAAACTAATCTCTCCCAGCAGAAGTGTAATGCGCCTTGCCATCACGATTTCAAGTGTAATTCCTTCATCCTCAAGCATGGCGGAGAGTTGTTTAGATAAGTCCGGGTCAACGTTGACCATCTAAAACGAAATATGACATTTGTTCATGAATTTGGTTACACTAGTTTTATTTCATATTACATTTTGGTATCAAAGCATAACGTATGCGCATTGTGAGTAAGAATTTGCGTCCAAACATTCTATTTTAACAATGTGTTTTAAAATTTATCTCACACACGATACCATGCTACAATAATGTACAACGCCGTAAATGAAGAATAAAAGACTAACTAACGATATTATCAATTCTAAATGCACAACACATCGTTTCATGACCACTTAACGGGTAAACATGAAGACAACACAAATGTGCTTCACACAGTACCGTAATTGTATCTTATTAACAAAGCAAATGTATACCATTTAAACTATTGATG
>VMBQ01007111.1:2883-37263 GCA_007657795.1 Dreissena rostriformis | reverse complement strand
TTTTTATGTCCACCAGTATATACTGGGGGACATATTGTTTTTGCCCTGTCTGTTGGTCTGTTGGTTTGGGCCAACTTTAACATTGGCCATAACTTTTGCAATATTCAACATAGCAACTTGATATTTGGCAAGCATGTGTATCTCATGGAGCTGCACATTTTGAGTGCTGAAAGGTCAAGGTCATCCTTTAAGGTCAAAGGTCAATTATATGGGTCAAAATCGCTCATTTTGGCCATAACTTGTGCAATATTCAACATAGCAACTTGATACTTGGCATGAATGTGTATCTCATGGAGCTGCACATTTTGAGTGCTGAAAGGTCAAGGTCATGGTCATCCTTCAAGGTCAAAGGTCAATTATATGGGTCAAAAGCGCTCATTTTGGCCATAAATTCTGCAATATTCAACATAGCAACTTGGTATTTGGCATGCATGTGTATCTCATGGAGCTGCACATTTTGAGTGGTGTAAGGTCAATGTCAAGGCCATCCTTCAAGGTCAACGGTCAAATATATGAGTCAAAATCGCAATAGGGGACATAGTGTTTCACAAACACATCTTGTTGAGGCAGGAACTTGCATCTGGTAATCCTGTTTATAATGCTCAGATGCAAAAAAAATTCATCTGACATGTAATGGGGATAAATATGTAAGAATTGTTTCAATATAGGGTGGTATAACAAATGTTTATCTGATTGGCTGAGTCTGGTATAACAAATGTTCATCTGATTGGCTGAGTCTGGTGTAACAAATGTTTATCTGATTGGCTGAGTCGCATACTTTCTTTCAAATATTGGTGGATCCTCCTCCCCTAATTTAAGAACAATTCTAGCTGTTTGTTTGAAAACAATATAACTTCTATGATTTTTCAACACATCATTTTATCAGATTAATCAATTTATCTTAAGAAAGCGGTATTATGCCATATGCAGCCAGTGCACCTTCAGACCAGCCTGTCTGGTCAGGAGCTTTCTTGTCCCCTATAAAGTCATGTATGTTTTTGTGGTTCATTAGTGGACATTAAGAGTTGTCATCAGAGTGTACATATATAGACCCATTTTGCAAGTATGTGAGTGGTAAACTTGAGCACTGTTACAGTTTCTTACTTAGAAATAATGCAATCAAATCACTCTCAAAGTTTGCTTTAATTTGCCGAATCTGTTTGCAAATGATCAGTGTTGCACAAGTTTCTTCCCTTTGATTCATTAGGAATCACACTTAAATAACAACAAGCTAATTTAAATTATCTAACCAGCAATTGAAGTATTTGTATTTTGATCTTTAAATTATATACTTAAATGTCTGAAAGTCAATTGTGTCATAAATTTTGGTCATGATGGCCAGGTTTAATTAATGCAAATTTATAACAGAGAAATAGTTTAATTGTAGTCACTATGTAGGTCTGGTCAGAATGTGTCAAATCATCATAGCACACTGGTCATATTGTGTGTGTTTGTCAAAGTGGTCAGGTCAAATTGTGTGTTTAGCAAAGTGGTCAGGTCAAATTGTGTGTTTAACAAAGTGGTCAGGTCAAATCTGCGTGTTTGTCAAAGTGGTCTGGTCAAATTGCATATGTGTCAAAGCTGTCAGGTCAAATCTGCATGTTTGTCAAAGTGGTCAGGTCAAATTGTGTGTTTGTCAAAGCAGTCGGTTCAAATCTGCGTGTTTGTCATAGAGGTAAGGTCAAATCTGTGTGTTCGTCAAAGCGATCAGGTCAAATCTGCGTGTTTGTCAAAGTGGTAAGGTCAAATCTGTGTGTTCATGAAAGCGGTCAGGTCAAATCTGCGTGTTTGTCAAAGTGGTCAGTTCAAATCTGTGTGTTCGTCAAAGCGATCAGGTCAAATCTGCGTGTTTGTCAAAGTGGTAAGGTCAAATATGTGTGTTCGTCAAAGCGGCACGTCAAATCTGAGTGTTTGTCAAAGCGGTCAGGTCAAATCTGCATGTTTGTTACAGCAGTCAGGTTAAATCTGGGTGATTGTCAAAAGGGTCACTTCAAATTGTGCATGTTTGTCAAATTGTACAGGTTTGTCAAATTGGTCAGTTCAAATTTTGTGTACTGAAACTGCCCATTTCAATTTTATTCCTTATTGACCTTATTCGTCATCATGGTAATGTCAAATTCTTTATTTTTGTCATGCTGTGTTTCTTTGTCCTCCTTTCTGGTGGTTCCTTTCAGACAAGTTTGGTCGTGACAGCGGTGGTTACTGGGTGCGGCGCTGGATACAGCTACGAGACGGCACCAGTACCAAGCCATTCTATCTACAGTTGTACAAAGTTGCCGAGGTAATGGATAAAAAAAATTATGTGCACAGTTACTTGATCTCAATTAAAATCTTGATAGGCAAACTCATCGAAACTGTAAATTGTAAAATGCGGTTTCTAAACTTGAAGTAATTGTTGTGTGGTATCGTCAGACTACAAAAAGCAGCTTATTTATGTTTATATTTATGTTTATTGAAGATCAAAATAGATCATGGACAACAGTTTTTATAGATCTATACAAACATTGTTTTTATCTTTGATGCTTAATAGTTCTTTACCAAATCAAACACTTGGCAACATATTACTTATTCTAAATATTCTTAACCAAAGGAAATTATTCCTTATAATGCAGTGTTCGACACTTACTAATCTGAGTAAGGTGTCCGTTTGACTCCCTGCTTTTGAAATTTAGGAGTCCTAACAGATTTTAGGCAAACCAATAATTAAGACACTTTTTATATATACATATAATACATGGATAAGAAGTGTTTAGATCAAAATACTTCATGCTTAGGGGCTCCAAATTGAGCATCATGAGGTCAGAGAGATTTTTAAGTCCTTATTAACCATTGACCTATGACACTGACTTGAACTATGAATTACGTGTTTTTATATTGCGAAAATTATCTTTTTAATAAATATTTATGACTCAACAAACTGTTTAGCAATACAGAAATAGTTGAATCCATGTTTCATGCAAAATTTGATATAACAGATGGTCAGTTTATTTGCTTTTGCACATCCTATTGTGTTCCTCTACAAAGTTTGTAAAAATCATGCCCCTGGGTTTGCAATGGGTCATACCCCGGGTTTTTTGTAGTTAATATATATTTTTATGCACAATAACTTGCTAACTTTAATGATGTTCTCCCAAACCTTATTAAAAAACATGACTCAGGTTATTGATCTAGGGCCATCTTGTGTTCATGTTTCTATAAAAAAAATGTGTACAGGGAATGGCAGACCTGGATATCCGGCCAGGTGTTATACTGGTGTGTAGCCATGTGAGAGTGGTGTGTCACCATTCCCACATCCGGTCATCACATGACCCACGGTCCTTCCACTTGACCACCACAGCAGAATCTCAGGTATGTTGTGTTAATGGTGTACTTCATTTTCATAAATTTATTCTTTATAAATTTATTCCGCAAAGTAAGTGCTTGTTTCTTAAACATGGAATTAATGTAGTGCACAGTGTCCTTTATGATTAGAATTGTTTATTACCCTGTCCACTCTTGTTTGAAAGTGAACACCAGTGTTTACAGTTTGGTGTCATCAAATCTTAGTTGCAAAAGTCGGTAACAATTTCATCAGTCATAAGTACACAATATAAAATGCATGAATACAGTTATGACACATTTTTGTCTGTTACTAAATGCTGACAATAATGTTTATTTATTTCTTCGCTGCAGATCAGTATTTTAACTGATGATCTCAAAGAACAATTGAAAGACGAGGAAATCGTCTCCAATCTGGAGCTTTGGTCTCGCACCCAGGACTGTCAGCACGCAATGTCACAGGTCCTAGTGGGCGGATACCTGGTGTGCCCCACCCTGCCTGGTACTCTGCAGGATCTGAAGTCCTGCTTTAAGGAATGGCAGGTAAAATTATTGGGCCAATTAGCTCAGTTGGTAGAGCACTGCATAACAGCTGGCAGGTTTGATCCTCCGCACGGTCACATACCTTGTGTGGTGATTGGTCATGAAATGCTTTTTGGCCTATCTGTTATTCAAGTAGGGCAAACGTCAGTTATTGGCATAGCTATGTGCAGTTACTGTTAAAGCAGCTTACTAAGGAAAAGAGTGAATAGGTTAAATGACCGCTTGCTATGACTGAAATAATGTTGAACATGGTGAAAGTATTGTATAATATCAGTTAAAGTAAGGCTTGCAATTTATAATTAAAATTACGTGCCATTTCTCTTATTCTTGCCACTCCATTAGGTATTCAGCCAGATGACCTTCACAGCTTATTTCCCCCTTTAAGAGAAGCATTTGAAGAGAAGTAGGTCGTGTTTGTCTCCAGTATGATTCTTTTATCAGGGTTCAACAACACGCTCAACTACCATTGGTTTTGACATTTTTGTTAGTCTTAAATGAAAACAGGAAAATGTTTTCAACAATTTGTTCCAAGAGTATGTATCAGTCTGGTGGCTTGCTCTAATTGGTAACACACTCAAAGCTCCACCTCTTGTGTGATACCCCATAACAAAAACCAATCTTCCCAGCCCGACTTAAAGAGGACGGTGGGATCGATCAAACACATGCTTCTTATACAATAACTCCAAGTGTTCCTTGCAGATAGTTCCCAGCACAGACTGGGAGAGGACGGTGGGGAGCCTGAGATTCCGGGAGTGTCGACAGTTGCTGGTGCAGGCCACAGCTGTCCATGTGGGCCTCACCTTGATACAGGACAATGAAAGGTAAAGCGCAAGACCCCTCTCTCCCAAGAAAATAACTAAATAAATAGCATGAAAGTAGGTTCTGTAAGGTAAAGATCTCTGAGATACCAAAGGATCATGCAATTTTAAGTAGCTTTCCTCAAATGTCTGCTTATGGCAAATAAGATCCATTAATAACTTTCTTATAAAACAAAGTTTTTAACCATACATTTTTACAGGGATTTCAAAAATGAGTTTATTATGAGGCTCACGCCTGACTGGTTATATAAGGCACTTAAAGTCGAGCAAAGCTCGCTTAGCAACAGAACAATTATACACTTTCCTATTCTTTTTTACATACGGATAAAGTCCAATTGTCCCCACAAAAAATATTTTGGCTTCTATGCTCTTGTGTGTAAACCAAGCTTACTAACTAAGCACAATTATTTGATGTGTTTGCATCAGGTTAATTATCGGTACTTCTCAAAACTTGCAGAATACCAATTATTATGTGAGATTTTTAATGGATATGAGAATAGCATTTTCTTAAAAAAAGCTGTACATGCGAGAAGTTCAGAAAAACCAATACAGGCAGTGTAACAAAAAGAAATAAACAAGTTAATGTAGACTTGACCATAGTTTTTAAAGTAAAAATGTCACAGTTACTTATCAAAAACTTGATCATATTCTTTTTTCCNTTGAAATGCTAAAAAAAAATTTACTTATAAAAGATTTTTTGGCATAGCTGTCTAACATGCATTGTCACCTAGATTCCTTGCCATAATTAAATGCAGCCGTAACATGGACTGCCAACAGAATTGGGCGCACCTCCAAATTTTAGGCAATGCAAACTTACACCTTCATAAATTTATAACAATAACTGCCGTCGATTAAAATCACTGTTTAAATAAGTATAATAAAGGTAACCAAAAGGTAAAATCTTGTTTTTGCCATATTTTCTAGAACTGACCATATTTGTTGACAATTTTATTGAATGTATGCTATGACTAGAATGCTAAATGCATAAACAGAAATAATTCTTTATTTTTCCTAAAATAACTACACTATACATCGTAATACAATGCTATTAATCTTTCATTTTATTGTCATGATGGGTTACAACCAGACCCATAATACATCATAATTACAATGTATATGGTTGAGCATTAAACTACTGTAACAGCCTAACATTTCTATATGAGATACAATAGGTCCATGCTGAACTTTATGAGCCTCGCTCTGGGTTCAAATGGCTTAATGAATGTGCGTATATGCCGTAAAGTGTCGACCCAGATTAACCTGTGCAGTCCGCACAGTCTAATAAGGGACGACACTTTCGGCCTAGACTGGATTTTCATTGAGAAGAGACTTGCTTTAAACGAAAAAAAAATCATTAAAACGGAAAGTGTCGTCCCTGACAAGCCTGTGCGGACTGCAGAGGCTAATCTGGGACAACACTTTACGCACACGCATTAAGCCATTTGAACACAGAGCGAGGCTCATATAGTTCAGCATGGACCATTTTCCCAAAAGCGAGGTTCATGTCAATTCAATATTCCTGTCAGGTTCAGGAGGACTGTCTGGAAGTGACACTAGACATGGCAACATATAGTGTTGCCGACGACATGGTAACGCTGGGCAGCAGGTGCCTCGAGGAGTCCTCATTTCCCTCTTTGTACACGGCGGACAGGTGGAGGGAACAGAAACACAGGCTGGCATTTCCTGAGACTGTGTACACAGGTCAAAATGTACAGCTTTCATCTCAGCAAGGTTAGTGGGTTTAAGACAGGCTTCAATGGTTTTTTATGCTTTTGTGCTCATATCCATCTTAATTAAATATGGAGATTTTTAACAACTATTTTGTGCGTTAGTTTGTATTCCTCCGCCATAATTATGGCTGAAGGGCATATAGTGTTGACCCTGTCCATGTGTGTGTGTTTGTTTGTGTGGAACATTTCATGTCCGGCCTACAACTTTGTTGTACATGATGGGATTTCAAATAAATTTACACAAATGGTCATATCAAGAAGACATGTTGCGTGCAACAACCATGTGTTATGATTCAAGCTAAAGGTCGCAGTTGACACTTGCATTTTCTGCATATTCCTTAAGTATATATAGTCAAAGTCCTTGTTCATGTCTTGCTCATATCTTTATCGGGCACAAGTGATCATCATATCAAGGTGACATGTCATAGGAAAAACAATTTCGCATAACTTTCAGGTCAAGGTCACAGTGCACACTTAGAGTTTTGTGCATATTCCTTTATATGTATATAGTGATAGTTTTGGGTCCATAACTTTGTTGTGCATGAAGGGACTTCAAAATAAATTGGCACAAACAATCATTATATCAAGACAACATGTCTTGTGCAACAACCATAACTCACTTAATGTCATGGTCACTGTGGACTCTTTGAATAACTGTGTTGTGCTTTATGGGAAAGCAAAGCAAATTGGCAATTAATCATAATATCTAGAAAAATGTGTGGCGGGAAAGAACCATGTCAGTCGCTTTAAGGTTAAGGTCACAGTGGACACTTAATGTCCGTGCATAGTCTTTAGAATATGGTATTAGTTTTATGAGATGTCCATTTGAACGTCAATTCTATTTTTGTGTATAGTCCATAGGGCAAAATTGTTCACTCTTCCAAGATGACATGTATGCAACAACTATGATGCTTGCTGAAAAGTTGAATGCCACTTATGTTGTTAGGTTTTATATGTAGCCCAATACAGAGAACTGGTACATAGATGCAGTATTAACTGTTCACATCATTAGTGGCAAACAACACTCCCTTATGTGTCCAGTTTAATAAAGCGGGGACATTGGTGTTCTTATGTTACAATTCTAGTTGTATTCAGATTGTATACGATTTCATGTTAAGATATTTTTTTATTACATGTAGTTTTAAGTTAACAGTTTTATATGAAAAAAATGGTATGTCACAAACAAATTTCTTATTTTTAATACTGTAGTTCAATAGATTTTCTATATTATTAGTGTTTTACTGTTTCAGATACAGAATTCAAGAAAAATCATTACTTCACAATCACTTGGGCAGGTTTGAACACCAAGGTTCTCTTGCAAACTCACTTCCTCCCCCCAAACAACCCCTCTCCTGGCACCACATTGTCCAACTTACTCAAAGGTAATATGAACACAGAGTCCAGATCAGCAGGATCAATCAGTGTGCTCCATGATAAAACAAATGCAGAGCTCCAATCATCTTCAGCTCCCAGCATGCTCCGTGGTAAACATACCCTGTCAACAGCAATCTCAATCTCAGAGGACATTAATCCTGAGGCTTTAAGAAAAGTCCTACTGACTGCCCCAGAGTGTGCGGATAAGAGATACCTGTTGGTGCTAGATTGCTTTAGGGAGAGAGACTATGTGGAAATAATGCTGAACAGGGCCATTGAAGTTTGATACTTGCGTCTGTCTGTGTGTGCTTTCGTAGGTTTTATGCATGCTATGCTGATATTAAATAAAACACGTCTTGTCATTCAGTGTAAAGGAATATATTGCAAACTAATATTTGCATACTTGCAGAGAAGGAAATATTGTGCTTCATTTTTTTTTAAGGCATCTTATTGAAAAGTCAGTACATTTTGCGAAGAAGTTAATTATATAGCAATGTTGTACATACACTGTTCAATGATTACAGTTACTGTGAGTACAGTCATTCATGAGAACCAGCATAAATCAATACTTTCTCATGTTATTGTACCTTTCTTGTTAACTGTTAACTTAATTATATATATTGTTAATAAACAACCAAGGCAATATCTTATCTGGTTGTGTCAGCATTGAATTCTATCAAATGAGAAATTATTGCAAGATATAACCATGATATTTACATTTTTGTTGTGTTCATGTATAAAATAAAATAGATTTACGTATTCTGATTATTTATGTATGTCTATGTTTGAACAAGAATATACAACTTGTTTTATGTGACAAAATAATAAAATTCTCACTGAGCTCCACTGATAAAATAATTCTTAGCATTGCAGTTATTAATAATACTTTGAATAATAATTTTTTAAATATGTATTTACCTACGCTTAATCTGAAACATATATTATTATAACAAAATGTTTATTTACCATAATCCTGTAAACTAAATAAAAAATCAAGAATTTCTTATGAAAACCTTGTTTTATGCAAGATTCTTCCAAGAGGTATAAGATTTTGTAAAAGTTTTTAAGCTATCTGAAATTGTTTGATCTTGTTTGAGTATTATATTTATGATAGCGCTTTTGCTTTGTTACAAAGTATCATCATTTTTACTTGCCATGTTTAATGTAATATTTATATTATGTATATGTTTATATTACATGCTTTGTTTATGTCCATGTTTTGCTATGTCTGTGCATCACTGTATCCATCAATTGTGGGAACTCAAAAGATTTCTAGTTTCATGTTATATTTATGTCATATATTTTAATGCCATTACAGGGGAGGGGGCATACAATTCGAGATTTAGCATAAAAGTAGTGTATCTGCATTTTCATTTGTTTTCTGGGTAGCAAGAAAAAACTGATCATCCATTTAAATATTGGAACAATATGAAAGATTATACAAATGCATGTCAAAAATGCTTTTCTTGTATATATTATTGCTATGCAAGTTCAGACCTTTTGTTGTTCATACAAAATCAGCATGTTTGTCAGTTACAATAATTACACTCTCAAAAGTAATGCTGTATTTTGAATTGTGTTCAGCGTGCAAGTATTATTAATATTTGCAAAAAATATATAATAAGTATATTGAAACAATGTCTTAATTTATTTGAAAAAAGTCTTTGTTTTTAAATTCTTTAATGTTTGAATTTTTATGCCCCCGGTAGGTCAGTCCGTCTGTTTGTTCGTTCGCCCAAAAACTTTAACGTTGGCCATAACTTTTGCAATATTGAAGATAGCAACTTGATATTTGGCATGCATGTGTATCTCATGGAGCTGCACATTTTGAGTGGTGTAAGGTCAAGGTCATCCTTCAAGGTCAAAGTAAAAAAATACAATCCAAGGGAAGTAATAGGCTTTAAAAGGGAGATAATTTCTAAACCTGCCAAATGATATATTGAAATTTTATTTCAAAGCGGTGCAATAGGGGGCATTGTGTTTCTGACAAACACATCTCTTGTTTCAGTACGGTTAAAAATGTTTTACTGATTTATATTTGTTAACTTGAAACTGGTATGTGCATTTCCATAGGGAAATGGTTTTTGTACACAGTTTGTACATGCATTTCATTTTAATTTGTGTTATTATTTCTTAGATTCCTTCAGTGAAATGTTAAATGCAGTTATTGAAATATTATATAATTATTATTGATGTGCTTAAGCTTAAGCTTTGTCGCAAAAATTACCAACGCAGTAAAAAACAAAAAAGAAAAAAAGATGATCGTACAATTTCAAACCACTATTGCATCACTTGCTTTGTCTCTTGTTACACATTAAAAAATATTCTTGAAATTGCCCCCTTTATGTTTCTTTACTCGCTCATCTTTAAATTTCTTTGTGTAAAATTGTGCAGGCTCCAATTCTATTATGTGTTTCGATAAATAATGTCATTATAGGAGATGTCTGTTAATATTTTAGCAAGGGACCAGTCTCTCAATTCTTTATCTGCTTTTATTGCAGTTTTGATATATTTCAAACATATGATTCATACTATTTATAAGTCCTAACATCGAAGGACTTCTGTTTTCCCTTAGACAATTAAAGATATACCTTGTAATTGTTTATTTTGGACTGGTTACTATTTTCTTTATATAAGTTGGTAATATAGGCTCTTGAGTTTAATTGTCAAAATTGAGCATGTCTTTAAAAAAAATAATCTTATTATGCTAATTAATCCTTGGTACAATAGAAAATTTACTACATTTGGGATGACATATATAACCAAAGATTCTTTGGAAATAAAGCGAACTCTTTTTCATAATATCTCTCATAAAGCGATTGCCTCTTTCATACAGATTTTTATCATAAATATGGCTATTTTTTATTTTTTTGAAATTATGATTATAAAATAGAGGCATACCCAGAATGTCATCACTATTTATTATTGGCAGCTTTTCAACATACATTATTTAGTTTTTTGTGTGTACCAATTTGGTCTGTTGCAACGCGCAGATTATGTCAAATTTTCAAGGACGAGAAATCATAATCTGAAGGTTGTCACAGTGAAAAAACTCTTATTACTGACTTCGCAGAATTGTGACATTATTTTAAAGCATAACATGTACATTTTCTTCTATTATAAAATTGATTGCACACATTTTCACACATATATTTATCATAAAGAACCTTATATTGGAGTTAATCTTAAAGGAAGAAATTTTGGCAGAATTATTCTCTTTACTTACATTTTTACTTTAAAATATATTATTATATATGAAAATGATTTGTAGACGCAAACATCCGTGTTATCTACATGCCCCTAGAGTATGTCCCAACATATATCACGGGGCACGTTACCCCGTCTCTGAAAATTTACCCGGTAGATGTGAAGTTATCTGCATGCATACCATTATTGTGCTTGTGTGGCTGTTTATATAAATATGTTTGAATAAAAGCATGATATACAAAATGTTTCTTTTGAATAATACCAACCATTAGTATTCCAATACAGCCGCACAAAATGGAATTCATTTGTGTTGCTTTTGTAAACAAATATGCAAGTAATTACTTGAAATAAATAACACTTATACAAACAACGTTCCAGAATGAATCTTGACATTTAATTTACGCCACGACTCTTGCCATCACTTAACGAGATTGCTGGTTTGCACATAATTGGTAAATTTGAACCGACCGGTATTTGATAGATCCTATCATCGCATTATGAAACACAGAAACGCACGATGAAAATAATCCTTCAGAGCTGCAAATGCTGATATGAGTTAACATGTTACGAACAAACTTTGAAATTTGTAAGGGACCTGTCCACAGATTTTTTCCTTTCGTCATTAAATAAGTGTGATAGATATTGAAAGCGGAATAAAAGACCAACAGTATAATAACATGAATAGAATTGTAGAAATAAAACACAAGAATAAAAGAAAAGAAGTTTTAACCTGGGTTCGAGCAAATGATCATTGGGTTTTTAGGCTATCGCCTTGAACACTCAACTATCCAGACTAACAATACGACATGCATTATATACTTAATATAAATATTACGAAAACAACCGAAACAGTCCAAATTATTCAATCGTTTCGCGCTGTAATGCTTCATTAATTTCATATGATGATAACTTAGAAACAAAAGTGTATTTTTAGTAGGAGTCTTCGTTATAAGTGTTATTTACCTCCCTGATATATAGTGTTCTTTAATTATTGAGTCTGTAACAAAAAGTTGGAAAATTGACATTTCAACAATCTGTGAACAAGTCCCTTGAACGCGCATTAAGATGGATAAATAAGGTACAGTTTTGTATAATACAATTTAATAACAAACACACTGTAGCAAATGATAAATCAGGGACCTATACAAACAAATCGTTGTATAGGTCCCTGGATAAATGTATGGCGATGAACATAAAAAGCTCGGGCTAACAATACCTTATGTCAACCGCAATATAGGTTTTGGTATTTACATAATGACAGTAACTAAACAACATTTATTAATACATTATGTACAGATAACTATAGTTTAATATCAACAGTTTTTATATATCAAAGCATGCCAACACACACATTTCTTGTTTCGATCTGATGCATGATTTTAAGTGCTGGCACATTTTGTTTCTTTCCTAAAACATTGTTTTCTTAAAGTTGAGCCGACGCACTATTTTTAATATTGTGTACGGTCAACATATATCAGCAAATGAAATTAAGCACACTACACATATACGAATTGCATCGTGCACAATATTGAAAAAAATGCGTGCTTATTATACAAAATGCAATACTTTTTGCCTTCTAACCGTGTTCAATCAATTTTGAAACAGCAAAAAAGTCATTATTTACAATTAATATATTTCCTCCTGTGGGTCTTTGCTATGAGTTAAGTCCGGTTAGAGCAGTGGTTTGTACACGCGCTTCTCACCTAGGCGACCTGGGTTCAATGCCCATTTCCGTAAGCATGTGAGTTTGGTTGGTGGTCACCATGCCGGACAGGTGGGGTTTCCTCCGAATACCCCGGCTCCCCCCCCCCACAACACAACACCACACACAAATTAAAAATATATGCCAGCAAAAAAAAACTAATGCTGGATATTGCAGCTATAATTCAAAATTTGTCCCAACTTTCGTGAGTCAAATAGTTAATTAGGTTGGAATGCTGGGACACACTCCGGGTCCTCACATAATGAAGCATCATGCGCGGAAGGACCTAATAAACTTGGAAATACACACGAGGACACATATGTGTGTTCCGAATCACTTCCAGATCTCTTGAAACAATCATACGTTGTTCGAATTGTGTGGGGAATTGTGGGGCTAGGATCAACAGGTTGTCCAGCAAACTCAGAACAAGCAGCGTCTGCAAAGTCCGTAAGTGACATCGGCTTTTTGTATGGTATGTCCGTTTTCGAAATCTGTGAATCATAAAAATATTGCTATACATTTAATGCATACAATCACACGAATACTGGTATTTCTTTGCTAAAAAAGGCAGTTTATATATTTACATATTGTTTTTGCCACGTTGAAATGCTACGAGGTTTTGAAGTCAAATATGTGTGTTCATGGTCACCGTCAGACCTCTTCAGGTACTCATACGCCGCTGGAGAGGCGAGTGCAGTGGTTTGTTTTATTTCAGATGGTAGTCCTGCAAAGTTCAAAAGAGCGTGCTCTGACACTTCACGTGGAGGTTTAGTCTTCTCGGAGGGTCGCTCATTTGGTGACACCTAGGAGGAAAAAATGAAAGCCAATACATAATGTACCGGTATGTATAGCACAACTTATTTAAGTAAAATAATTATTTACTAGGGAAACGTTATTACATGTTTACAAACATCACAATAATATATTTACATGAAGTAGCGTATGCAACGATATGCTTCGAGGTCGCAACGCCTTAAATTTACGACAAGGATCACTATGAGATCTATTCAGGTTCTCGTGCGAAAATGTGGTTGTATATGAAGCGATGGTGCTATGTTCAGATGGGTTTCGTAATGGGTTCAGGATAGCACGGCTCGTCATGCTGTACGGTATTGCAAGATTAGGTGGAGACTTCGGCGATTTATGGTAGAGTAACTCATTTGGAGACACCTATGAATAATAAAAAAGCCAATAAGATAACGATGCAGCATTATCTTTATTGAACAAAAAGTATTATTGAGGACTACACAACATTATGCTATTAATTTACAAGCAGTATCATTTTAAATAATACAAGCAATTACACTATCAACATATATTTTATTTGCAGCAATCTGATTTAAGCTCTCAAATTCGCGAATTGGAGGCCAGTATAATTTCGAATCCCAACAGATCCTCATACCGTTGAAGATAGGTTCAAACAAGCATGTTCAGGCTTGACTCGTGATGCCTTTGGCTTTAGGTAGAGTGGTTCATTGGGTGGTATCTTCAATTAGATATCATGTTTAGACATGTTGAAAAGCTTCTTACATCGAAACACCAGAGACATTACAATCAGACACAGTCTTAATTCTATTGAATATACAAGTGGTTAATTTTAACTATAGAAAGACAGTACCAGCTTTCGGAGACATGCCGGAATTGAGAAAATAAAAGTATTGGGCGATTTCTAACTTTTTTCAACATCTTGCCTCTTCAAGAAAGCCGTTATTGTAGTGTATAACCGTACATTGAGTTTAAAAAGAAGTTGATGATATGTACGCCAATGGTCAGTTAGGTGCTATCAGCAGAAAACGCAGTAAGTCACACATGCTTAAATATGTTTTCGGTTTAGTACGGGCATTAGACTTTACACGTTGTAAGACAGAATAACTTAGATCGTTAGTGATGAATTGATTAAAAAAAACTCCTGCCATCTTATCAATGAAATATATTAACAACGCGCAATGGTGAGCTTAAATAATGCAAGTTTAGCGAAAGCAGGCAGAGAAGCTTTACGTACATATCATTTTGAATTTGAATACTTGTTTAGGAAAAAATATGTGTACTCGTTAAAATATAACATCGTATGTTTTCACTGTAATGTGAAATCGATCTGTTCTGTTCATTTTTTTTACATACGCAGTTTGTGGATTCTTAAGTACACACAGAAGTTCAAAGTACACCATTGCATGCTCTATTTCTATACACAAACATTAGTGTACACTTTTAATGTCACTGTTGAATACACTTCATGTTTGAAACTAATGTATAATGCAAACACATATAAACAGAATAATGTGTATGTGCACTTTCATAATTACATAGAACGAAGTTTTGAGGTTTCTTAAATAACAGTCGATTACGTTCTGTTAGCAATCGCAATCAATCGTGTACACGTATTTCAATACAACAACTATCGATTGCGTTCGGTCGCAACTAGGCGTACAGTCATTATCAAACATTATCAAACAATTTTCATAACTAGTGTAGTAAACATTACATACTTATACTTATAGTTTAATAAGTGTTCATATGTGTTAACGACACACATGTGTACACTTTTATGCGAAACGAAATGTGAAGAAATGTATTGGACTTAATATTTTATATTGTCGAACGTTTTCAAATATGTGCAGTACTACTGAATTGTTAAAAAAATAATCTAAAAAACACTTAGCACAAATAGGACGAATCTCAGAATTGTTTATAAAAAGTTTTAAATTGAGTATATTTAGCCTAATTAAAGAGATACTATAAAAAAAATTATCACTTTGTTTTCTGTTTTTACTATTAAATATTTACTTTACTATCTACTATTATCACCGTTTTAAGTTATTAAAATACTTGAGAAATTGTAATTTTTAAAATAATAATAAAAAAATGATTGAGTTTAATTGGCTAAATTGTATGTATGCCAATATAAATTACATACTAATAGTGTATATTCGAAATTCAAAACAAAGGGATCGTAAATACTTGAACGACATCAATTACTCGCTGTAGAGCTTTTACCGTTATTTAATTTGATTGACATTCTGTACCAACTAAATACCTTTTCATAAAATAATACTAGTTATACGGCTTCTTACTGACCCCGTACGGCGTGATACAGTATCAGTAAATTAATATTGTGCGAGGTCGCCCCATTATAAATTTACTAACCTGTATCATACCATGCGGGTTCAGAAGAAGCCGTGTAACGAATTTATCTTACCGAGTACCCTTCATATTCCGGCTTCAACGTAATAACAGGAGGAAAGCTCGTTATTCTATATTACATAACATAATATGTAACGTTACTAAACTAATATCAAAAGCTACCCAACTCATATGGAAAAATATACAGTCAGCATTTCACATAGATGCGCCAATTAAAAACGAGTATTCTGTACAAGGTAAGCTAATGAACAATACATATACTACACCAGTTTCATGAACGTGTCATCTATACATATGCGTTCTATAAACGATCATTGTATTGATACAATATAAGGTACCTGTTGATCAACTGTTAGTTGATGCAATACTTGATGTATATCTTTTTCGATTTCTTCATAGTAGCTTGCATTTGTTTGTATGACATTCCCGGCTATAGACAAAGATTCTGCACCTCCCATATCATGTTCGATGTCTTCATGGTGGTTTGCGTTTGTTTGTATGGCATTCCCAACTGCAACTCCCTTATCTTGTTCGACATCGTCATAATGATTTTCGTTAGTTTTTATGATATTTCCGACTTCAGACAAAGCGTCTGCAACTCCCATATTGAGTTCGATGTCTTCATAATGGTTTTCCATAGTTTCTATTGGTTCCGCAGTTTCAGAAAAAACGTCTTCAGCTGCCATATACATACAATATATAAAATCTTTGTTTGTGAACTATTATCATATTTCGACGTTCGAGTATTATTAAATGTATTTCATTGTTGATAAAGTTTATGTTCATAAAAAAGAATGTTCTGTTATTAGTAAGCTGAATTCATCCCGAGCTTTATATTGGGTTAAAGACATCTGTATTTGCCTGAGGTCATAGCCCGAAGGCTAATACCACTTAATGAATGAGAATTTTATTAGTTGAATTAATAATATTTTTAAGCAAATGTCAGTGTATTTAGCATCGAGCTAATATTTGACATATAAATAAACACATTTTCGAACAGCTTTCATGTAATAAAAAAAGCATGCAAGCTGGAGATGATATATCGTCTGTGGAAAACGACCACTACATCACGGCTGTCCAATAAAATAAATCACTAACAAAACAAAAATACACACACTTTAAAAGTATCAAACTGATTTATCTCACTCTTAGTCTTACATTTACTTTTATGCTTTCCCAGATTGAAGCATATTGATGGTCTCGGCGGGTTTACAGACGCTCAGTTAACTCGAAGAATCCCTTTCCTTTCTGGTGTTCACCCAATTAAATTTTAATTGAAGTATGAAAGAACGCATTCATAAAATTTATCAGTTACTCGTCGAATTCGGAGAACCCGGCAAACGTTAAATCGGGCATTCGTCATCGGTAGACTATAGCAAATCAATGTTTATTGTCCTTTTATCAGGATGAATTCAGATTACGTCAAGCCGTCTGTTGTTGGGAGCTACGAACCAAAAGACGATTCGGAAGAAGAGGACTAGGCTACGACACCCTTCAAGCTGTTTCATTGGAAATCCTCCGACAAAACGTGCTGATTCTAATTTGCGATTTGACGCTAAGGTCGGCTGCGACAATGAAGACAGAGAAAATACATTGGGACGACATTGAGTGGTTGGGATCACCGACAACGGAGAGAGACTGGTCAACTTCTTCGAAGAGAATGACTTGGTTATAGGAGGGACCCTGTTCGCGTACAAGGAGATCCACAAACTGACATGGACATCACCAGACGCATTTCGACATCATCAGAATCGGATCGATAACATCATCAGCAAAGGGCGATTGAGGCACTCGCTTAAGGACATGCGTATGCTGCGACATGCCGACATTGGTAACGGCCATAGTCTCCTACAACGTGGAATAGTAGAAGGAAAAATGAAATAAAAATATAGGCTGGCCATCAGAAAATGATTGAGTGCTTTGGAAGATGAGACAAATCTGACAGAGAAATAAAATAAAAGAAAACAACAGGAGAGGAAGTTATATAACACAAGAAAAAACCAAGGTGACAAAATGAATTTCAGAAGACACATGGACAGAAAGCAGACGGATCAGAAAACTGGAGATAAGGAACGAGGAACGACGGGCGCGCACAGCATCACTTACACAATCGCAAACAGGAGACGTCAATGACCTGGCCACGTACGCATAATGTCAACTGACTCACTATGGAGGGTGGAGCTGAGATGGACTTTACACGGTTAAAGATTCCATGAAGCGTTAGCTCAAGAACACAGAAATTTCCTTGAAGACAGCACCCGCAACAGCAGCTGACATACCAACGTGGCTCACCTTGTCGTTGCCTCAAGTACCAGGCAGCGCAAAGAGGATTGAGTAAGTGAAATCTGGTCATGGCCTCGGTTTTCCGTATTGGCCGTGTTTTCCCGTATTGGGCAAATTTTGTGAGTTTTTGTGGTTAACGCTGTGACGGACGAGTAAACTAACGATATTTTCGTCCAATAAATTCAATTAATAGTTTGACGTATTGTTGTTTTTTGGAATCGATTTCATTTGAGTAAGACTAATTGTGCTAAATTGTTCTTTTTTATTCACACACTTTTATTCTCAAACATTCTTCATTGTTACTGTATTGACAGTAATATTCAGTGTAAGGTAAGCATGGTAGACACTCTAAAATTGTAAAAATAAATGTGTTTTAAAACACCTTCAATAGCTTTATATGCAGGTTTCATGAACAATGCATTTTTTTTTCTTGCAAAAATTACACGCAAACCGAAAGATATACGCATGTATAGTATGTATACGGTTCGACGAATGATGCATAAATATAGACTTCACGATTAAAAAAGCTATTAATAATTACCGGTAAAACTTTATATTAAATTTATACGTTCTTCAGGAAAATGTGTACCTGTATTGCCGAGAGGTTGCATAGCAATGACGTCTTCTTGTCTTCTTACTCTAAACAAATAAAATACGATTATTTACAAGTCATATTAATCTTAAACGGATATAAATCCGTTTTAGACATCTTCTTTGGAAAGAAACTAATAACTATATTTTGTTGTNAAGGGCGATTGAGGCACTCGCTTAAGGACATGCGTATGCTGCGACATGCCGACATTGGTAACGGCCATAGTCTCCTACAACGTGGAATAGTAGAAGGAAAAATGAAATAAAAATATAGGCTGGCCATCAGAAAATGATTGAGTGCTTTGGAAGATGAGACAAATCTGACAGAGAAATAAAATAAAAGAAAACAACAGGAGAGGAAGTTATATAACACAAGAAAAAACCAAGGTGACAAAATGAATTTCAGAAGACACATGGACAGAAAGCAGACGGATCAGAAAACTGGAGATAAGGAACGAGGAACGACGGGCGCGCACAGCATCACTTACACAATCGCAAACAGGAGACGTCAATGACCTGGCCACGTACGCATAATGTCAACTGACTCACTATGGAGGGTGGAGCTGAGATGGACTTTACACGGTTAAAGATTCCATGAAGCGTTAGCTCAAGAACACAGAAATTTCCTTGAAGACAGCACCCGCAACAGCAGCTGACAGACCAACGTGGCTCACCTTGTCGTTGCCTCAAGTACCAGGCAGCGCAAAGAGGATTGAGTAAGTGAAATCTGGTCATGGCCTCGGTTTTCCGTATTGGCCGTGTTTTCCCGTATGGGGCAAATTTTGTGAGTTTTTGAGGTTAACGCTGTGAAGGACGAGTAAACTAACGATATTTTCGTCCAATAAATTCAATTAAAAGTTTGACGTATTGTTGTTTTTTTGGAATCGATTTCATTTTAGTAAGACTAATTGTGAAAAATTGTTCTTTTTTATTCACACACTTTTATTCTCAAATATTCATCATTGTTACTGTATTGACAGTAATATTCAGTGTAAGGTAAGCATGGTAGACACTCTAAAATTGTAAAAAAAAATGTGTTTTAAAACACCTTCAATAGCTTTATATGCAGGTTTCATAAACAATGCATTTTATTTTTTTCTTACAAACATTTCACGCAAACCGAAAGATATACGCATGTATAGTATGTATACGGTTCGACGAATGATGCATAAATGTAGAATTCACGATTAAAATGCTATTTATAATTACCGGTATAACTTTATATCAAATGTATACGTAATTCAGGAAAATGTGTACCTGTATTGCCAAGAGGTTGCATAGTAATGACGTCTTCTTGTCTGCTTACTCTAAACAAATAAGATACGATTTTTTACAAGTCATATTAATCTTAAACGGATATATGTATTCCGTTTTAGACATCTTATTTGGAAAAAAACTAATAACTATATTTTGTTGTCGAATTTCGCCTCTAAGTATGACATTGACCTTTAAGTGTGCGACACACCGACACATATAATCTGTGAAAAAAAAGTATCATTTTATTTGTGAGCAGTGTTTTATTGGACTATATGTAAAGTTATGCCTATTAATCATATTCGTTCAACAACCTTTCGGTGGAACATTATGACATCAAGCGATATGTATACATGTTAAAAAAGTTAACGATTTATGTATGTGGGAAGCTAGTACAAAGCTAAATGTTCCAAAACGTGTTGCTCTGTCACATATTCCTGTATGAATTAGTTTTTAAAATCCAATAACGCATTGGTATTCGCCCCATTTAAAATTGTATACGCCCCATTTAAATGTAATGCCTTTTTTCGAACAAAATTATTTAAAAACAAATATGATATGCTTTCAACTAATGGCGATACCTACCTTGTCATTTTTAGTCCTGAAAAAATAAATAAAAATGCTTGTTTAATTCAAATATTAAAAATATTTTGTTTTACAGAAAGTGGCATAAACATACTTACTGTTCTAATCGCTGACGCATTAAGTAGCTCTGCGGAGCATATACAATTTAATGCAAAGTCTGGTAATATAAATTGTGTTTTAAATATTTCAAAGTGGTCGATTACTACACTCCATTTATGGTCAAGTGTTTATATATTTGTTTGAAAACTTACGTTTGATTGCAACGGCAGAAGCTATAACAACCGCACAAACAATTATTAATAAAGTTACAATCAGCGTGAACGTCTCTGGCGTTGTGGACTGTTCATCTGAAGATTAATGATTTAAATACAGATTTAAAAGAACGTTCTTGAATATATAATTTTATAAGTTTAAAGATGTATGTTGATTTTTTTGTATGTTTTCAACGTATGCAGGGAATTTAAAATCTTAAATGCACGTATTCCGCTAAAATGTAATCAATAACACACTTTAGTCAGTTAATAATATTGACATCGATTCATGTTAAAGAATTAAGCGTACCTGTTCGCACCAAGGAGTGAATAAACACAGATTTTCTGTCCTCTCCATACATGTTTGAAGCAACACACACGTATGCAACATTTTCCGCGCCAGGCTTCGAGACATTCAGCATACACACTGAACTGTCAAAGCAAATAGTAGAGCCGCCTGGTCCGCTCAGAGATGTGTTGCTTACTGGATTACTTTGTACAGTACATGTTATAACTGTATAAGCTGATCGAGTACCATCATTAATTGTCGGCAACTGCTCCTATTATTTGGGGTTTCACTAAAATACATGATCAACACATGTGGCAGTTAAAGGGAAACATGATTTATGTTTATGTATTATTGTGATTGTAAAGGGCAACGAAATACTGTGGATTTTCCAATGATATCACATACATCACGTTTGTTTACTAATATATATATGAGCCGCGCTCTGGGAAAATCGGCCTTAATGCATGTGCGAAAAATATCTTCCCAGATTAGCTTGTGAAGTCCGCACATGCTAATCAGGGACGACCCTGTCTGCTTTTACGAGATGTTTCGTTTAAAGAAAATCACTTCTTAACAAAAATCCAGTGTAGGCGGAAAGTGTCGTCCCTGATAAGCTTAGCCTGTGCGAACTGCACAGGCTAATTTGATACAATCATTATGCACATTCATTAAGCCCGGTTTTCCAAGAGCGCGGCTCAATTATATTTAATTGATTAGAACGAAAGTTTATACGTACTTGGAGGTTGAAGAGAATAGTCCACCTTCAGATTGATATTTCCACAAACCGCCTGACATATAATGTCGTTTCGTAAGGAGTTCGTCGAGATATTTACAATCACGAAAGACGCGGGGCCTGTCGTGTTATGGTCGTCCGCGTCTATGATACGAATGCTATCTGCTATTGTCCAATTAAATATACAATCAGTGTTTCCGTCTACCAACTTACATCCAATGTATAGGCGATAAAATTCTGCTAGATTGACTGGATAAGATGGTGGAATTATCTCTAGTTTAGACGGATGATCTAAAAAGTATTGATGGTAAAAGAGGTTCGAAAGGCGAATGCAATTGACATTAACTTAAAGCGTGTTTAAAAGAGTAGCACTAGCGTGAAACATGTCAAACATCGGATGGAATGATTTCTTCATTTTCTAATCAAATGTTTATAAAATAAATAGATTATCTGTGCTGTAATTTAAAGGGAAACAATGTCTACCGTTAAACAAATTAAAAATAATCATCATGTATCTGTAATTACATTTATATTTTACAGTTCTGCTGGTCGTTTTCTCATAGATGTTTTTTCCGTCCTTATCTAACACTAAATATCTGCAAGTTATAGGCTTATTATGCCATGTTCTGTGTGCCCAACGTAACGTGGCCACACTTGTTAACGTTTTCGAGCTTTCGTTGTACATGTCACGCTGTGAGACTCCCGTAATTGTATGGTCATCCAGGAACATGTCTAGTCCCCCCGTTGATCGCATATTGGTTGTTATGCAGGTTATATACACTGGGTTGCTTTCCCAAAGCTCTGGTACATATAGTTGTAAGGCATTCGGTGGTACTGGTGAAACATATTACGTGAGTTAGATTTCAAGCAAATAATAACAAATTTGTTTCAAAATATATAGTTTAGTTATGTTTCTCAAGATACGCATGTTCATGAATTTGAGCATTCGGAAAAATGATCCGCTGTATATCATAGTTCAGAGTGTTTTCTTTCCGTATGTATGTCGCGTTGTTTAATAACCCTAATACAAATCTAATGCGTCTTACCAATCAATACGCTGCGTTCTTTTAAATTAAAACTAAATTTTAACGAACCGGAGGTTTAGTATAGTTTAATGTATTATAGTGTATATTGTTACCCAAATATGCGGGAATGTTTTGGTAATGTATACTCCATATATGTCTTGTTATTTTATTTACCTACGCACAGTTGGATTTCATTCGTTTTGTAAGTTCCATCAGTCTTGCGATCTCGACATTCGACCCTGTATTGGTTACAAAATATTAATATAAAGACGGTGAGAATGTACTTGACATTTTGTTTTTCATATCTTTCTTGGGATACTCCTTCTCGAATAGTTATTGTAGCGCCGTTTAACATCCAAGCCCGTTTGAATGAGGCAGGGTTTTTCAGTATTTGTCGAGTCGGGTAGTATGCAATCTGGCCAGTGCCGCCGAGATGAGTAGGATATGACAATCCGTATACGTACCCACATTCATTATCAAAATCTGGTAATAACAAGACTTACAATTAAAAATTATAAATTAATGTTACATATTTTCCAGTTTACATCTAATAATGTGTTAAGTTTAACAAAACGTGATGAAAGTGAAAATATGACGTTCTTATTAGAATACCATTAAATATAAATACGAATGGTCATTACATTAAATAATGCCCATACTCCAAGTGCAGCGTAAGCTACCGTAGTAGACACATCATCCACAAATAAATCCTTCCAGAGTTGGAAGGTGGATTAAAATAAAAGAACACTTAACATCATATAAAATAACAATAATATTTGAATCGATCATAAACACGTGGCATGTATATGATAAAGGTATGCTTGGAACCAGTCATATCTTTGCGCGGAGGTTAAATAATTACCTTGTTCTATCTGCAACGTTCCTATGTCAACGTCCTTTTTACTTTTGAACAGATAACTAATCAAATAATAATATACACCAAATGAAAATACGATAATCTGATAGGCTGTCGCAGATTTGACAATTGAGTTAATTTTATGACTAATGAAAATGTCTTCCAACATAAACCTGCGAACATTCTTATTCATTCTCATGAATGAAAGTGACCCAAATGTGCTAAAAGAAAATAGCATTATTAATTAGTGATTTAATTTTTTCTTTGATTATTTTTTTATATTTAAAAAGTTTCAATAACATGTAGTTTTTTGTTTGTTTTACTTTTAGAGTCCCAAAAAGCATTAACTATAATACTGCGTCCTCGGTCAAAATCACATGTTCACGGGCCTGCAAAACAGCATGGATACCTCAACATAAGGCTATAATTTTATACTATTCATTTTATTGTACATGTTTTCGTACATTCTATTCAATTCATTGTACACGATTTTATGTTATTGAAATTTATATTTGTTAAAGGGACTTGTTCACAGACTGTTTTTTTTCATCTGTCAGTAAATTCCTTAAATTGCTAGATTTAAAGATTGGAACTGTAATGCTATATTATAACAACAGGAAAAATATACAAGTTTGTCCCAATTGGAGCTCGAACCAGTGCCATATGGATTAAAGTGCTTTAAAAACTCCTGTTGGATTGTTGAATTTATGACCAAATAGTTTAAATAACTGATCCACATATTGTAACAAAATGTAACGGAAACAAAATAAAGTGATATAGAAAGTTCACCTTCTAATTCCAGCATGATTACATTCGACTTCCATAGATCTTTGTAGTTGAGATATACCAACGCCCTGTCCCAGCTTCTATTCAAACTCGAACTGTCAAGTTCCATCCATTTCAACCTGTCTTCTTCAAACTGTCTGTAACCTGCATGGATTGTTTGGAATGAAGTCTGACCAGATAACAATGCGTTCCAAGTACACGCAGCAAACTGTTCGGGTGTGAGAGGAGACTTCGGTGCAATCTTGAAAAGGATGCTTCTGCCAATGAAGACAGGCTGTAACACCGAAAGCTCTTCAGGATCCGTTCTGTTTACAGGAACTGCAATTGCTGAAACCATTTAAAGAAATACGTTTGTACGTTTGCAATAAGGGATACAACATCTAACGTAAAAACATTTGCATAAAGTATTCTAAAATGTTGAAACGCATTTAAATACATTTTCTAATATGACATGAGCATAGTTTTAATTACAACAAAAAACATCAATAATTAAGCGTTGTTCAATCGTCAATTCAAGTGCATTGTCTCGAAAACTGTTATCTTCCGCATAGATTTTGTAAAGAAGAATTGATTGCTGTCAGCAAAAATAAATGCAAAGCATTTAGACCAATGTATATCCTTTATATCTATCTTAACACTTTTGTTCCAAAAACGACTGTTCTGTGGTGTGAAGGATTATCTGTTTTAATTTAGTAGTACATATGCTTGATGTTATTTCCATTTTTCATATATAAACCTGTATTGTTATACAATATAATTTTACACGTAAATTAACTATACGTTTGGCGAGTGTTGGTCGGTTTCCAAGTACATGGTAAAACATTTGTAATAAATGACTTTAACGTAATAGATTATGTATGGTTTAAATAAAAACCTCAAAACAAATATATCATATGTTACAAAGCATTATTTAAAAAACTTCATTTCATTTCATACATGCAATCTTATTAAATCTGACAGTCCTAAAAATACTGCCTTTCGTGAGACAGAACAGAATCTTGCTTGGTTCTCTGGCATTTGTTTCACATAAACAGATAGCTTTAATCGGTTTAAACCCTCAATGATTTGCATTGACAGTTAAAATGTTCACCTCAGCTTTTATCATTGTTTATGCTGAAAGTGTTTTTTGTTATCTCCTGCTGTACCACCTGAAGGTTTACTTCGTGTGTATTTGGCTTGAATGGCATAGGCAATTTGTCACGTTCATTTAATGACGAAAAAAAAAGAACTTATCTCTTTAATATTACCTCAAAGTATTTTAATAAAATGTACTTATTAACTACTTAAGACTTTCCATACTTAGGTTCTTCACTGATTGTTGCATTTTGAAGATTGTTGTTTGAGTTTTCACTTTGACTTTTAATGTCGTATATATTCTATAAACATGGAAACTTGTTCATTCTGCTTAGTCCATCTTCTATTAAATATTATAATGTCACCAATATCTATAAAACTATGCTGAATACAAGTTTGAAGTTTTATCGAACGTTCGCCAACAAAGGAATAAAAGCAAGTGACCAACTTCCAATGGCATAATGGACAAATAATACAACACTAAGCATAAACAACTAAAACTGGGATCACCGGATCGGGAGTTTAGATCGATTTAAAGGTTAGTTCAACCTCACACTTAAACAAGAAATAATCACAAAGCATACGCATTTAAAAAAAAACATGTAATATACCTTATGTATACATAATAAATATTTATAATTAATATGTTCAAAGACATTTAGATATACTATTCGGGTTACAGGATTCGTATTGATCTGAAAATTTTACGGACACTTGTTTGTTTAGTGAAAAAATTATAACATTTTGACAATTTGAATTTAATCATGAAAAAAACATGCATTTGTCAGAAATTGTCATTGAAAGTACCATTTAATATGTATGTAAATGCATAAACACGATCAAAGCCATGACAAGGGTAAATACAAAAACAACATCGAGTAACTTGTATTTAAGTGTTATGAGGTCGGCGATTCGTTAGGGATATACATGCAGTCATTTAATCAAAATCCTTTTTGAATAAAACACACATAGAAATGAGTATTGTAAAACCATATATTTTATCCTGTATAACGGACAAGTAAAATCCTTAAAAAAAAACAATGATCGTTAAATTAAATGTAAATTATTTTAGAAACGATGTGCTGATAGCATGTCCATCTCTGTCATATTATGCAAAGTTTATTGTTTGCCATGATAGCAAAGCAACGTCAATTTATAATAACCTTGTTAAACGTGATGTGAAACCGATACGTAAAAGCAAATCTACCGACGCTTTCACTGCTGATACAAAATGAAAAAACAAACTGTTTAGAAAGGTATTCAACACCACAAGGGCCAGTTAGAATTTTTTACAATATTCTATGTACAAACTCTTAAATCTACGGAAAAAAATGTTTTAGAAAACAATGTGAAGAAACTCTTATTTATATCTTTTTGAAATATCAAAAAGTAAAGCGCTTAATTATTTATTTTTTAAAAGTATTCACTTAAAAATAATTTAATTGTATAAAGAAATAAAAAGCAGAATATTGATGTAAGGTATACCCAAAGCAGAAAAAAACTAAATATTATATGCCTTGAAATGAAAATATACATATTTAAGCGTAGAAAATATAATTGTATTCCAAATAACAACGGTCTTTTAAACAGTTAAGTTTTCTATACAAAGTAAATAATTCATTTAAAATATAGGAAATAGAGGCAACATCGTGGTCACTGATTTGTGTGAACCAAATAAACATATTTAGTACAAGAAAGCGTACTGTTTATTTAATGAAACACATACCATAAAACATATATTCCACTTTATGTTGATATTATGCTTATTCTTTAAGAAAATTTACTGCTTTATTTTTTGTTGATTTTCTATGTATTCTTATTCAATGTATAAATATTATTGTGTATATGCTCTGCATAACAGTCAAAGTAAAATGTTTATATACAACATGTATATAACTCTTCTTATAGTATATGTTTTATATGTAAGTAGACACAGTAGAATTGGTAATAAAATTTTGCAATATATTATCATTGCATTTTCATGTTGTTATATCCTTGAATATCAAAAATTGACATTTAAATAAAACAAATTATCCGTTTAAAGTACGGAACATACACAAAAAAGTATAACAAATGCATTTAATGTAGTGTTGCTTGCAGAGCGTGTCAAAAACTAAAGTCGGTTACGTTGCGTCCGGTGTTTGCTGATTGTAACTTAGAAAACTAACCCATGTCACCGACCAAATCATAGACTAATAATGGAATTTTGGTTTCAGTATTTTGTTCACATCCTTCGTTGTGTTACATAAATCTTACCACGAATACATTTCAATACACAATAAGTACGGCGTAAACAAAGTTCTTTGTTTCCACTATTCCGACTTATCCTAATTGTTCGTGCTGATCCTAAATATGTGTTTGTTATTTCAAAATGAGTTTTAAATCATGTTTGCTGTATCCAATACTATTCGCTTACTTAACGTTATCATATGAAGAAAAGAAATATTGCATAGAGATTTTGGGGAATTTTGTCAGTGCGAACCTCATCAGTACAGTGTGATATAACTCGTGAATACAAAAACATAACGAAAACAAGTGTGGCCGACCTACCTACCGTTGTTTGCGATGTTAGTCTAAACAAACAACTGTTTTGTCAAACTGAAAATAGTGGTCATGTATGCACAATTATATACTAGACAAATAAAACACCAAAATAATTAACAAAATAAACGCTTATTAACAACCTTTTTTTCTGAAACGTAACATTTACATTTAAGTTTTTTCGTTATAATAAAACAAGATTTACCTATACTGATCGGTAAGCACAAAATTTGGAAACGTAAAAGTCGCTCCGTGTGCATTTTGTGGCCAGTGACTGATGGACACTTTTGCTGAGAAAACAGTGTTAGGACCCCTACTTTTTTCTTAGATCTCATTATTCTATAAGGAAGATTACACATTTAACGAACGCGGACGTTTTTCATTTCCGCCCAGTATACGATTACGTATTCTGAAAATATGTTTTGTGACAAAGAAAAATGTATTGTATTTGCGTGCTTATTTTACTCCAAATCAAAATGTGTTTGCATTGACGTGGTTATCGTCCAAAGATTCACCAAATAAAGGTATATTCAATAGAAGGCAGATTTTCATGTATATCCTATATATTGCAATTGCACAGCTTCGTGAATTTTATTGTAACAATGTCTTAGAAGTGTAATCAATCACTTTACTGAAATGTATTATATGAGAATTCAGTCATGTAAAGGCAAAATCATATTTAAAACTAATATAAAACATGTTTAATGGGCATTGCAATAACACACTTCTCTTGCAGTTGTATTATATATATNATTTATAAACATCAGTTTGAACATCAATGGTAAAGGGAAACCATGGTAACCATAACCGATAGAATTAAAAAAAACTTTAGGCTGTTGCTTATTTAACAATTTAATAAACAATTTAATTTGACAATCTACGTACATGATGAAAAACAACACAACGAAAGATGAGCACATGGACATAAAACGTTATATTGATCTGGTAAAAACACAGATTGTTACAATTATAACAATCAATTGTATGTTTTATTCAACACTTAGCATAACAGCATAACACACATTTGGAGTAAAGCTGAAACGCAATGGTACTGTGTTACGCCTAAAGTGCAAAGCAATTAATAAATAAAATAATATAAAATATATGCAATATTTGAGTACGAAAAACGCTGTAACATCTTTGTGTAAGAGTGACATTACAATAATGAAGTGTCAAGAACTATCCTACTAACATGGCAGAATGGTGCGGGCGAAGTATTCTGCAAGAACTGATGAATAACAAAGGACAACAAGTAATGTGCAATTCAACGGCGTACATCCGAGATTCTTCGTTTGCTTGCATGGTCCATGTTAGTGATCCAAGTTTTATTTATGTCATGTTTTGTTTATTGTTAAATAAAGACACTTGTACCGTTGTTGTTTTTTTAATTTAGTATCTATTGGGTATTATGCTTTATGTGATAATGGTATTGCGCTGAAATAAAATGTTTTACTACAAGTTAATATTTATGGTTTTAATTTAGATTAAACCCGTTGCAAAATCTGAAATTGTGTTCGTATAATGTAAATACTTATTTTTGTAACAAGACATAGATTTATATTTCATTTAAACGTAGGTTTACGTTTATAACATCACATTTTTTATCAAAATCAACAATGTTAAAATATGAATAATACTTCATTATATAATATTACATTGGCATATGCTCCACGTCACACTTTGAACACATGAAAAGGGTGTGCTTCTAAGCTGTAAACTGTCTGCATATATTTGTAACCAGTATTTATCACTTTAAGTAAGCTTTAAACGAAACAGGAATAAAATAGATGTTATAAATTTTATCATTTCAAGAAACTTGACACGTGTTCACTAAGAGGCTTTATAAACAATATTATAGACATCCCTAATTTTGGAAATAAATTGATCCAATTTAGAAGGATGGGAGAGTCCACTAGGCATGAATGGGTTAATCTGTCCTATGGATGATGAAGTTACAGCCTGCATAAGCTTTATTATGTCTAATTTTGAAAGTAACTTTGAGATAGGGAAACAGGTCTTCTTGTGCGCCATCTTCTTACCATTGGCTTGATGAATGATTTAGTAACATTTTGGACGAGCAATATCATGCCTAATAACATATTTGATCTCTTATTTCGAATTTAACTTTGCGCCAAAAGACACGGGTCTTTTGCGCCACACGTCGTGTCTTCATGGTGAACATTTGTGTAAGTTATTGGTGATTTGTCCAAGAAATGATGAATTACAGGCTGGGCAAGCTTTATTTATAGAGAAATACCAGTGAATTAAAACTGATAATTCATTGTTTCAAACAGTGAAAATTAACAGTGAAAATGATCGATAATTTTCATTAATTTACCGGAACTATTTTTGGCAAAAAGACAAAAATAATCATTTGTACGCATAAAATAGAAAGAAAATTTGATGGATTCGGTGGAATATCGAATTCGCTCGTGATCATAGAAAACATATACTTTCAATGATCACACGCGAATTAAAATCGATATCCTCTATATATTACGTTCAAACGACCTTCGAGACACATGTCTTACATGCGTATTATATTTGCTGGGAGAAATTGACACACACAGTACGGGGATTACGATCGTTAACAAGTACAGCAGAGTGCTGATTCTTACATCCGGTCTGAATTTGTTCTCATGTCAACAGGTCAACACGGATACTTAAATGACATTTTATGATACAGTACCTTTGGATAAGCAGGCATAAATAGGCGAATCGAACAACGATTGAGTTGTAATTCGNATATATATTAGTTCGGGCATTAACGGAAATCCAAAAATAAATATTTACATTACATGTTTTATAATTATATATGTTTCTACATAACTATGATCATGTTTAGTTTTGAAAGTTTGACATGCAGCGGGCTAATTAAACAACTTATTTAAGTTTGATCGCTTGGAGACAATTGATGTTTTTTGTTTCTTTACTGTGTCGGCACGCTTTTATTCATCTACATGTATACAGTTACACTTGAATTTTTGGTATAAACGTTTGTGAGTGAATCTTTTTTTCCTGGCAATTATATGAATTTTATTTTATAGAGCAGACATGAAACATGTATACGCATAGCGACACAATTAGACGGTTACGATTGTTTATTATTTATAACCTCCTCATTTGTTGTGCCACAAAAAAACATATGACAGCGTTGTGGGACTGATCTGTGATATATGGCCAAAGTTAACTGTTAATTTGTTTTCAACAACTATACAAAAACATTTACGCTTTTACCGATTTCTGCATACAATTTGGTGGTAACTATATCCATTTTACTTGACATAAACCTAAAACAGTTATATTAGATAGTTTAAAATAAAAAAAACGTGTGTTTTACTTATAACCATGCATCTTCAAAATTCTGTTGAATTATTGCCTGTAACTTTATAAACAATACAGTTACTAGTACATAGTGTGGGATTTTTTTCTTCAACAAAATAAGCTGCAAGTACATCGTCTGCCATGGGAAAAAATATAAGAACATAAAGATAAACGTATCCCGAAAGGCGTTTTAACACGGAGTTAAGGTCAATTAAACCTTTTGACTCCCATATCTACCTCACTTACGAATGTTAGTTAAAATTTGTTTTACTAAAGCTATGAACTATGATTGGGTTTATTACAGCAATATTAATATACCATATTGCCCTTACATTTAGCAACGTTATAATGAAATTCAGTATTTAACCTTTGTTCCGGACTTGTAATATAGTGCATACATTCACTCCTTATGCTACAACACGTGTCGATGATACTTCAGACTCACCCACACAATGTGACATACCAGCACCTGCTGCCAAAGCCGTTTGTTCTGTTCATAACAACAATGTTTCATTGTAATGGTACAATTAGTCAATTAACAATATATTCCTTCTTTGCACATGGCTAGACTCAATAATTGCATTCTCATTCATAATGATTTCAAATTTAAGAGTTCAGCTAAGTCATTGGATATTTCAACAGTATTAACAATTATTTTAATCCATGGTTAGTAAATCAACTAAATCGAAGTATTACTTCTAGTTCTTGAGCTGACTTAGTTAATCCGGGTTTCAACTGAAAAGAAAAAAAACTACTTAATGAACGCATGTTGAGACATTTCAGACACGTTCTTTACTATGTTAAAAATATTCTGAAATGATAAACGCTATGACAGTACATTTACGTTGGGAAGTGCAACGTTCTGTTGCTTTTGCCGGGTATATAAATGCAACCCCATAAGAAATATATAAACTATACCAATTAAGGTTTAGAAACAATTTTATGTTTCTATCAACACTACTAATGCTTTACATAAGACTAGTATAAATAGAAATGGAATTATTGCTAAATTGAGTCATTATGACAGACTCTTATCATTAATAATAAGTGCTAAATATGTAAAATAAGTGATGTCATTATAACTGCCAAATGCTCAAATTTTGACCCCAAAGTTTTATATTGACCTTCAAAGTTAGGTAAAAACATACAAGCTTTTTTTATTTGTTAAGGAACATATATCTCTATGTACTATTTTGATATATGAATTTTCATCTGATAACAATCAAGTTAATACTAAATAGTTATGCTTTGCACAATTGAATTATGATCTGCACAAAAAATAACACTGTGTAATGCGGCTCTTCACAAGAAATAAAGCAAGAAAAATAACTCCAAAACACTGAAGAGAGAGTTATAGTTCTTCCAGTCAAGACTAACTAAACTGTGCTCTTTAGATTTATGAGGTTTCATCTAAACATTTGTAATTGCAATCATGATGTTAATATTGAGTGCACACGAAAATTAACAAATGGCACTATCTCTGTAACTAGTGGAGAAAGAGTATGGTACTTTTACGCTGCACTTTTGCTCAAAGCATGTGGTTATTATACTCTACACTTCAACTCAATGTCCTTCATTGATGTACAACATTTGTAGTAAATGCCTTCCATACTAAAAATGTTATGCTTTGGTCGCGAAAAATCACTGAAAGGCAGTTACTCTGTAAATCCTGACAAAATAGCTAAAGTTCAGGTAATCACACAAAATACTTTACAAAAAGAAGAAAAGGGCAATAACTCCACAAATACTGTCAATAGAGTTGTAGTTCTTTCATTATGCGCTCTCTGTAAATGTTTTCTATCAATATACATAGTTTTAATTAAATACATTCAATAAATTGCCTTTAAAAAAACGCCACTTGCCCTTATCGATAACGATGTTAATTGCCTCTTGACTACAATTGTAGCGATGGGGGATGGGTGAATGTAAAATATGTTTTGAATTCAAATAGTCATTTTCGTTTAGGAATAATGGTCGCTCAATTGAACAGAAAGGGAATCAACACACTTTACATAAGAATTACCTCTTCGCAGCGGTAATGTCCCTTTTTCAGATAATATTTAAATATACATGTATTATCTTTATAAGATGTAGTTTCCTACATAAGTTTCGTATTACTTAATAAACCGTGTCTGCATTAGTTGAACGCATTAAAAGGTTATTGTCAAAAATTGGGTTATATGATAACAATCTTTATCTTCGAGCGATTTTGATATAAAAACGGGCATATCCGTATGAGGTTCATGTCCACTATAACCGTATTTAATAGTACAACTGTAATGGGCAATATTCCCAAACCCATTTAAAGTATTAATTTCTTAAACTTCATACCATATATGGCCTTATTACAAATTTTTAGGGTGGCTTTCCATGCAAATTTTTTTTTTGTGATTTTTTCTGTATGATGACCCATAAGTTGAATTTTCTTCAATCTTAAATTACCCCTGGGGATAAATAAATTCAATAAACTCATATGCTTTAGATTTTTTATAAACAATTTTGGTATATTTAGTACAGGATATGATAGAAGATGATAAAATCATATAATACAAGACAATTGAGAGATAACAATAATAAAAAAATCTGATTTATTATGTAATGTCCGTCAAAACAATTAATTCGACCCGTACATGCAAAAACGACCCATACAAAATTACCATTTTTTTTATAAGTTATATATAAGATTCTTTAAAATGTGAGCATCTATATTTTATCAGAGACATGTGATAAGCTTTAATGGAAGTAAAAAAGCAATTTGCCCGTGTATATTTTGAAAAATCTACTAAAATCTAACAGGACTGTTAGAAATATTGTGAAAGAAATTCAAAACAAAATAATGGCAAATGGTCAAAATATGCAAAATAAACAGAGTGCATAACATTTACCAATTCAGTTAACACCTTCAATGTTCTAACTCACTTAATAAATATATTTAATACATTATGCAGTTATGCT
>VMBQ01007110.1:27355-48305 GCA_007657795.1 Dreissena rostriformis | reverse complement strand
ACCACCACCACCAACACCAACAAAACCACCACCACCACCACCGTTGTTCACAGTGACAAAAAACGTATTCACACAATGGCTGCCAATACAACTTAAAGCCCATATGGGGGGCATGCATGTTTTACAAACAGCCCTTGTTTCTTAAACAATTTGCAAGTATTAATATGTTATGTTAAACTATCCTTAAATATATTCAAGAAGACGATATTCTTTGCTGTTTACCCCGTCATATGTATTGTGTATGGTAAATTATCTGAATTAAATGTTTCCCCAAACAAAGGAAGAGCTATTAATTCTATAATGAATTAAAACCCATTCGTGGAAGAAAATGGTCGATTACATACTTGTGTAATAACCTAACTGTTTACGTCAGTTTCGTTTCATTAACTGCAATTTTGGCTAAAACTGGAAATATTCTCCAAACATTTTGGAAACGGTTACATGTACTTAAATGTAATGTATGTAAAGTATTTACCTTCCACAAAATCAGTTGTGCAAAGATGATGTTATTCCTAGTAGACCTATGAAAGGGCACACTAAAAAAGCTGTATTAAAGAACAAAGTTAGTTTAAATATGTAGTGAATACAAACTTTATATAGCAGTTCTTTCAATTACATATCCACGTGTAGTTCGAAATAAAAAAATGAATCAGCAGTATATAAACAAATTACCTCATAGGAGCACAATTTAAATTAAATAGAAAAACAATAAAATACATTTCAGTAATTAAACTACTCTTCGGTTTAATGAAATCCAGTGGACCACAACTTTAACATTCTAAAGAACAGTGCAAAGTATCAACTGCATCAGCCGTGGCGTAGTGGGTATGGTGTCCGCCTAGCGATCAGGAGGTCACGGGTTCGAACCCTACTGGGATCGTTCCTGTGATCTCCCCCAAAGACACCAAGTACTGGTTATAGTCCCAGGAAACGGACTCGAGAGCATTTCTATGAGCCTAAGGCTTTGATGCAATCGAGCTAAAATAAATAGGTTTAAACTAACTGCATCTCTGATGTATTAAAAATAACTTGACAGATATAGCATCATAAAGTTTAATGTTAAGATCTGCAATTGATACAGAAGCCGCAATTAATTGTTGTCAACGAGAGAAGAATATCGCATGATTGTGTATGTCTATATTTAGCTAAATAAAATAGTACATGTAAAATTGTATAAAATAAATAAACATCCGTATAGCCCATTCGAATTAAACTAATTATGATCGCATTAAAAACGAGATTCATATTATGAAAAGCATTTATGCACACTGTTTTGTCAGTAAGATTGCAATGTATTCGGTGATGACGTAATATACGATCCCGCGCTTGGCCTGACGTCCGATTACGTTTTTTTTTTCAACGATATACACTTCAAAGCTACATGTTCAAGATACTCAAAAGGCAAATAACATATGTTTTCTCTGAAAGAAAATATATGAATTGAATAAATATATGTTTATCATTTAATTCAATATCGTTTACCTTAACGATCACATTACAATTCTGTAAAATTAAACTTGAAATATTCCATTTTTTATTATTATAATTATTGCGTGTTATGTTCTTCATTGTATATGGTGTAAATGACATTATATATATTTATGTTAGTCTGTCACAATCATAACATGTTGAAACTATCGCAAGGGAAAGACCCCCAATAATGGTGAAGAAATTTAGGTCTAACCCTTTTTCAATTATGTATGTTTGGACCAAATGAATATATTTTGTACAATGTAATTATTTGGAAATAAAACATGTTTAAAGAAAAAATTGATGGCAATCTGTAATCATAACCTAAAATCTTTAATAATAACCTAAAGTTACTTTTGCAATTGCGTATCACAAATATGCTTCACACCAGGCACTAAACAGATCCAAGGTCTCTTGTTTCTCGTACAATACTCCCATTAAACTACTGACACGTGTAACCTGTCGTCTATGGTTGAAGCTGTTGATCATTTAAACCTATGTGGCAAAAGACGACAGAACGGGGAGAACTTTAGTCCTTTTCGTTTATAGCATGTGACTTTGATCGTAAAGTGGACAGTGTTTGTTTTTAATATAGCTAACCATTGTGACTAATGAAGTTTTTTAAATAGCTAACTAATGTCGCCATAGCCAGTCAGGCGTGGATACTTATAGTGATACTTATATAGCCTGCCGATGTGCTTAACTATTTGACACATACAACTAAGAAACCACTAATTATACTACTCTCCTTATTATGCATGATGACCGGATTCATCCCACAGGGATGCACTGTTTTAATGCAGTGAACCAAGCCTACATCCTTTGTTAATGTTGATTGTTGTGATATATGTATTGAATTGTATCGTAGTATTCTAGCCGATCCGAACACCTCTTTTCAACATATTTATAGAGATTCATTATTCTTCCCATATGTATTATTCACTCCTGATCCTGCGTAAGCCTTGGGTCACTACTGTCTATGTTCAAGGTATTCAGGCGTCATACACGGGCGCGTTTATCTTGTCCCACGGCATGCGTTTTTTCATTTCGAGATCATTTCCGGTTACAGCATATCCACAAATTGCCACATCGGCACAAAGTGCCGCTACACTCTTCTGAAAAGCTCGTGTCATTCACAAAGCTCTCTATGGTTCTCGGCTTCANCACATTATCAGTTGTGCAAAGATGATGGTATGCCTATTAGACCTATAAAAAGGACACACTAACAAAGCTATATTGAAAGACATATTAAGTTTAAATATGTATTGTATTTGGAGATCAGTTCCGGTTACAACAAATCCAGAAATCGCCACATCGGCACAAAGTGCCGCTATACTCTTCTTCTCGTGTCATTCACAAAGCTCTCTAAGGTTCTCGGCTTCAACAGCTCGAGGCTCTCTGTCTTACTCGACATTCGGACTATCTTCTGGAGCTCCTTTCGGAAAGAGTCCTCAATTGAGGAAGTTGATTGCCGGTCGCTCGTGGTAAGCATATCGTGAACAGATTGCCGGAAGCTACCCCTGACGCTGCTCGTTCTCAGCAGACCACGGATAGCCGACTCCAGCGGTCGCATGTTGCGTTCGTCTGGCGGCTGCTGGTACAGTTCCTGAAACGGAGCAGAACGCTATGAGAGTAACATGAACATTGTGTTGCTGTTTTTTTTATTTTTTTATGCAGATATCATACACTGGCTAGGCAATCACCTTACTTTCTGTTTAACGAATATGATCAAGTGTCACAGATACTGATCAACCAAAACACGGGTTGAGCCACATACGAATCCTGTATACATTCGGACGGACGGATGGACAGGCAAATGCAATGATAAACGCCTTCCACTCCGTGGGGGCATAACAAATCACAGTTCTCACACATAAAAACGATGTGAATTTTTTTTTTAAATTGGGTGTAAAACTAGAATTCTTATTGCCTTTTGTTAATGTGGGTTTTCAATATTGTCNCGGATGGACAGGCAAATGCAATGATAAACGCCTTCCACTCCGTGGGGGGGGGCATAACAATTCACAATTCTCACAGATAAAAACGATGTGAAATATTTTTTTAAATTGTGTGTAAAACTAGAATTCTTATTGCCGAAATATTTTTTTAAATTGTATGTAAAACTAGAATTCTTATTGCCTTTTGTTAATGTGGGTTTTCAATATTGTCCGGAGACACATTAATGAGTGTTGTGTGGTCAGTTATGACGTGAATCACTATTCAAAATATTTATATACAAACATTAACTCTTAAAAGGGCAGCATTGCATATCCCCATAAGAAGATCTACATTTAATGAATTTACCTTTTAATTTTCAAGTTTTCACGAAGTCTCCGGAAAATATTGAAAACTCATATTTACAAAGGGCAATAAGAATTATATGTGTTTGTGCAATTCACATTTCCTAAGTGAATTCAATCACCTATTACGTTTCAAGCTTACATTCCTATAATTTTCGAAGTGTATTTGGGCAGTTTTTAAGTGTAATACCTCTAAAAATAGAGAAGCACGGGTAAGTTATAGTTTTTGTGCTCTACACATTCTTTAAATGAGATTTACCTATCTATTATGTTGCAAGAACATATCTATTTTATTCTCCGCGATATTCTCTGGACAAAATTAAACTACAACAATTGACAAGGTGCAATAACTCTAAAAATAGGGTGACAAGAGTTATTGTTTTTGTTTACCTACCGTTTTAGTTTAAACGTTATACGTTTTTTTAAGATTTTCCCCGGACAAAACTTAATTAAAAACATTAAACAATGACAATAACTCAACAATAGAGGCGCACTAGTAATCCGTCTTCTGTACTGATCATCCTTTCAATGAGGTCGGTCTAACTATTAAGTTCAAAATTGNAGAGCAGCACGGGTAAGTTATAGTTTTTGTGCTCTACACATTCTTTAAATGCAATTTACCTATCTATTATGTTGCAAGAACATGTCTATTTTATTCTCCGCGATATTCTCTGGACAAAATTAAACTACAACAATTGACAAGGTGTTATTGTTTTTGTTTACCTACCGTTTCAGTTTAAACGTTATACGCTTGTTTAGATTTGCCCCGGACAAAACTTAATTAAAAACATTAAACAATGACAATAACTCAACAAAAGGGGCGCACTAGTAATCCGTCTTCTGTACTGATCATCCTTTCAATGAGGTCGGTCTAACTATTAAGTTCAAAATTGATACACGAAACTAAGAAACTTAACACATGTTATATACACATTTAAGTACACAAAATACCAATGGGCACTACTCCAATGACCATAACTCCAAGTGCCAGTTTGGATTCAGCTGGTTATTGTCTTGGCCTCCATTTTGTTATAATAAATATTTCCAGAAAGTTTGGTTGAGTAAGACAGAGGGAACAAACACGCGGAAACCATCATGTGCTACTTAGGCTCATTATAGCACAAACAACGAGCTCAGATGAGTTCAAAAGCCTGCCAATTGACAAAATGAATTGGTTGTCAAATAAAAAGAAGTGTAACTAGCTATTCTGAAACTCGACCTGTATGCTGTGAGTTGTATCACCAGCGGGAGCAGCTGTCTTTTTGTTTTCAAACATGTCCATTTGAAATCGTTTGGTATATTAGATTAATATTTTAATAAAGAATATATCATGGCATTACATTCAAACTTAGTACTTTCTCGCGATATTCTATAAGAAAACATTTAAATGGGTGAGAAGCTTGTATTTTTTTCTCAGGTTTGAACAGGGTTTTTTGACACATAAAACTGATTCGGGGGCAACTTTTTCGGCATTTCATCAGTGTGTGAACTCTTTGAGTCTTCGACGGCGTTTATACAAACCGCAGGCGTAATTTTCCAAACAGTAATTCGTTTCAGTACTTATAATTACAACAACAACGACGACATGATCGATTAATGTATTGATTTGCATATCTTTGACCGTCGCACCACATTATGGCGTCATATCGGTAATGACAAATAAAACAAAGTAAATACGGTTTTCTCAAAATATATGGCAACGAACATGTGTTTCGGGATGACTAACCATAATAACACGAGCTGTTGAATATTGCCACGCACAGGATTTTCCTGATGATGACTTTCCGTTACGTTTTTTTACAAGCTGTATAAAATTGTTAATGATTATCCTTTACCGCTTACATTCGAAAGAGCTGTAGAATATAGCCACGAGTAAGTTTATTATGGTGAGTTACCGCTTATTTTCGAAAGAGATGTAGGATATAGCCACAAGTAGATTAATGATGATGATTTACCGCTAATATTCGTTTGAGATTAAGAATAAAGCATCGAGGAAGTTAATTATGGTGATGTACCGCTTATATTCAAAAGAACTGTATAATATAACCACGAGCAGATTAATGATGATGATTAACCGCTTATATAAACATGAGCTGTTGAATATTGTATCGAGCAGGTTGATTATGATTTTCGTTACCGTAATGACTTCGTACGAGCTTTTGAATAGTTCCACGACGTGTAGATTTTGATTCCTTAACGTCATGACATTGTACAAGCTGTAGACTTTATCGGGACAGTTTTTTTTTTATATTTCTAACCGTTATGACTGTGACTTTACTGTTTAATATTGCCACAAGCAGGTTTATGGTGACGACTTACCGTCATGACTTTGCAAAAGCTGTTGAATATTGAAACGATCAGATTGATGATGATATAAAAAAATACCGTTTTGACTTCGTTGAAGCCATTGAATGCTACCTTAAGCAGGGTTATGGTGATGATGATGTTGGTGATGATGACGACTCACAGTTATGACTTCGTACGAGATGTTGAATATTGCTACGAACAGATTTATTATAATGACGATCAAATACCGTTTTGACTTTGCACGAGTTGTTGCATATTTCCACGATTAAGTTTATAATGATGATGACCATTTACCTTTAGGACTTCATACGAGTTGTTGCATATTGCCACGATTAAGTTGATAATGATGATGACCATTTACCGTTAAGACTTCGTACGAGTTGTTGCATATTTCCACGATAAAGGTGATGATGAAGATGACCACATACCGTTATGACTTTGTACGATAGGTTGCATATTGCCACGATTTACTTGATGATGAAGATGACCACATACCGTTATGACTTTGTACGATAGGTTGCATATTGCCACGATTAAAAGGATGATGATGACCACATACCGTTATGACTCTGTACGATAGGTTGCATATTGTCACGATTAACATGATGATGAAAGGCGATCACTTACCGTTATGACTTCGTACGAGCTGTTGAATATTGCTACGATTAAGTTGAGGATGATGACGGTGAACATGACTACATAGACAAGCACATATACTCTTGAGAACCACAGGATCACTATGTCACCGGCGTTATGTGTCTCCAGACTTGACAGCGTCATGAAGATCACGTCGCCCGTTACCATGGCAGCCAGCGTCTCCATGGCAGCCGACGGCGTCTGGAACTGGAATGGAGCAACATATGTTACACAAAATCAACAACATATTATTACAAGTGTATATCTGTTTGAAAGGCCATTGCTTTAAAAAAGACTGCGAGATGTCGACCAAAAACATCCATGAACAGCGTAAACAGCCAGTAAATATGTGTAAACAGAATGTGTATATGCCCTAATGGCGTTCAATCGACGAACACTATACTGCCGAACTGTAATGCTGAAAATTACCTGAAAGTAAAACAAGTTGTTTCAAACAAAGACACATTTGTTTGTCAAATAGCACACGCACAAACATTGTTAGTTGATCTTGTAAGGTAGACTATGGCAAAATCTGCTTAACTATGTCGCACTGCGCATGAACAGTTATGAAAATAATTAGTTTTTTTTTCGCGCGGCATAGCGCAACGTCATCCATGTTGCTTTATCTCGTGACCCGTGTTTATCAAGATTTCTCCCCTACCTTTACATTGTATGGTCCCAGAACGACGTAACCGCAGATCCAGAAGCCCACGAAGAGAACCGAGACGCAGAACAGTAATGCGACAAGATCACCAAACGAATGGTATATGGTGCTGAACAAAAGCTGGATGGGTATAAACAAAATTATTATGAAATACCGTAAACAATTGAAAATGTTATATTGCATTTATCCAGGCGTATGGAAATTGACTTCTTGTCTAATTACGTCTATGATTAATGTGCCGATTAACACAACAAGACAATCATAGGCGTATTTAAAGAAGGACGTGCGTAGTGTTTACTTTAGGTAAGGTATCTACATACAAATAGATTCCCAACGTCTTCACAATTAGGTCTGCTATAAAGTTCAGCGACTAAATAGATGACAATATTATTTGTAAAATATTCGATGCTAATAACATTGTCCTTTGTTACTTCTTACATAGAACTTCTCGTGGAACTTGAAGAACCTGAGAAGGCATATCCAGGAAATGAGACAGCCCCACCCCAGCCACATGGTGTAGAAATCCAGCAGGCCTATCACCCACTCGCTCTCCTGAATATACATAAAACCGGTTCAATGTGAATCTGCCTTTTATAATGTTTTGTATGTAGGAGGACTTGTCCTTATACGTGTAGCACGCTTTACCAAAAGACGTTCAGCGCTTTGATCGTCATCATCATCATCATTCCATTGACCCATTTGGTCATTATATTGTAATATTATTATAATGTTATATTGGCGTGGATTATACATGAATTTAATATGCATGTGTCTTAGCCATGTATATTAAGAATGGTTTAGTAGTCACAGTTGTCTATCCTAGATTNGTTGTCATATCATACCATATTTTATTAAACGAGTTCAGGAATTTTGTTAGTAAGCGAGCCTTTGTCGAGCTTACTTACGAATTTGCTGGACGAGTTTAATAAAATATGGTATGATATGATAACGAGTGTCAGATCTTTTTTATCACATGCTTTTAAACTAAATAAAAAACATCTTAATTGACCAAACAAATGCTGATAGATCTAAAAGTCAGATCTACGACGTCATTTCACCAAAATAAAGCCAAGCGATTGGTTAGTTATTGATTCTGTAGCCATTGAAAACGCTTAGAAATGTTATGTTACACATGTGTAATATAAAAATTACGTAATGTCTGTATAACATTGAAAACAAGGTATAGCATGTGATAATCTGCATACAAATAAACGCAATCAGGAACTATTTTATAACAATAAAACATTGTATTTCACAATGAACATAAGAACAGAAATTTAGGAAATATAATAATTACATAAGTCAAGACTTGTTGGGTACTACGTACCAATTTTAACCACCGAAGAGATTTGACTTGAAACAAAGTTAATGTAATCTCTGTCGCCAATAGAAAACACGTGTTGATGGTAGATTCAACTATAACCTTTATTATTTAGTTTAAGCCTATTTAATTAAGCTCGATTGCATCGAAAGCCTAAGGCTTATTTGAAACGCGCTCAAGTCTATTTCCTGGGACTAGAACCAGTACTTAGTGTCTAGGGGGGAGATCTAAAGAACGCTCCCACAGAGGGGATTGAACTCGTAACCTCACGGTCGCTAGGCGGACACTATAACAATTTCGCCACGGCGACCTATATTATTTAAGGTTGTATAATTATTTTTTTCTATTTTCTATTTTATGTTTCGTTTTTGAATGTAAACAATATATACAATTTATGTCGATAAATGCACAGATGATAATTTAATCTTTTATAACAGTGGTGAGCATGGGTTCTGCTGCGATGGGTTTTGACTACTTACAATTCCGCTGATCTTGAGGCATCTCGCCTTCCGGTCAGTCACGTGCACGCGCACAGAGTGCAGAGTGAAGTTCAAGGTCAGAGACAGTAATCTTAAACATATAGACACCTATGCTGTACCAAAAGAAATACTACCGGGATATGATATTTATGATTTTTCATCTGATTCATGAAGATATTCGTGATGCTTATAGGTAAGTAATAACACAACTACAGTTTATTTAGATTTTAATAACGCTTCCGATGCTTGTAATGTCTATGGAATACATTGTTTTTGATAATGATAACATTTACATTCCTGCAGCTGTTTTGTCGATGACTATGACGGGACAACGACGACGACGTGTAATCGTTGCTTTCAGTGATATGGTATGTGTATTTAGTTTAAACCTATTTATTTTAGCTCGATTGCATCGAAAGCCGTAGGCTTATATAAACGCTCTCGAGTCCGTTTCCTGGGACTAGAACCAGTACTTAGTGTCTTTTGGGGAGATCAAAGGAACGCTCCCTGTGGGGTTCGAATCCATGACCTCCCGATCGCTTGGCGGACGCCATATCCACTACGCTTCGGCGATCTGATATGTGTATTTAACATTAATATAGCAAAAAGTATTGCTTACAATACCTCTTAACTGGTTTGGAAACGTTGAGGTAATCAAACTCCTTGCTGATATCGAAGCCGTATATTTTTTCACCCGTTTTTTTATCAATTGTTTCGTTCAGGCCTTTTCCAATTTCGAAACATGTTTCTGTAAAACAAAAGGCAATACGTTCCCCAATTTTGTCTTTATCAGATGTGCTTGGTTAAACTCGAAAGCATCTGCTAACTGCTATTGCATTATTGTAAAACGTTTTATGCATTATAAGATGTATAATGAACAGTAAGTCTTACATGTTTACTCAACTGAACTCAATAGACATTTCCAAATATCGGTCACCAATTCGAATTGGCATCAATTTCGCCTGATGACAATGCCCGAAATTAAACTCATAATGTTATATCAACAATTTTAATCCTTTTTTTTTACCTAGAATCTGCAAACCGGAAGTTATCATTTTGTTGAATCCTGGGAAGTCGAAGTACTTGAGCTGTACCTTCATTTGGTCGTCTGCCAGGCGCGTGTAGAAGCCAATAGCCTTTGTGTGAGCGTTGTAATACTGGATTGGATGTTATTGTATGCTTAGTGGTGAAATGTTACACACTATCAGTATAAGTTATGAATTTCACTGAGCTAGAATATCTTCAAAATAATATGTTAAATATTAAACATAAAAAAATTAATAGTTCAATGTGATGTTAGATGAAGGAAAGTTCATACAAATATTGATTGTGTCCATCTAAAATGAGGATATTTGGACATAAATTATTGGTTGTGGGTGCTACACAGTACAATATCATCGCTTGAAGAGCAGAAAAATATTTAACTCATGAACTCTTGATAAACATTTCTCTAGCAAATTATTAAAATACATACTAGGCAGAAATTAAAGCAACTGATATACAATCTAGGCGATACGGTCAAACTATTTCATTAAAGACTTAATACCAGAATATATCGTACAGTAGCTTAAGATCAAACGAGAATGCAATATACACAAATGTACATATGAGCCTTGCTTTGTGAAATGAGATTTAATGCGTGTGCGTGAAATTTCGTCCCAGATTAGCCTGTTCAGTCCGCATAGGCTAATCAGGGACGACACTTTCCTCTTTTATTTTATTTTTCGTTTAAAGAAAGACTCTTCTTGACGAAAATCAAGTTTAGGCGGAAAGTGCCGTCCCTGGTTTGCCTGTGCGGACGGCACAGGCTTATCTGGGACGTCACTTTACGCAAATGCATTTTACCCCCTTTTCTAATAGCACGACTTATATATAACGAGTGCCCATGTGCCTACCCTACTGACTGCATGATTGGCTTTGCCCAAGAGGTCATCCACGGTATAAACAGCAAAGTCTCCGTGGGACGGGGGGTAAGGCGCTGTCTCCCAGCCTAAATATAAAGTAATAGAAAACAATCAAAGTACATGCAAGCATTTATTTGTTTTAATCATTATCTGACATGCATTGTGTAATTATATGAGTCGCGCTCTGAGAAAACGGGGTAAAATGCATGTGCGTAAAGTGTCGTCCAAGATAAGCCTGTGCAGTCCGCACAGGCTAATCATGGACGACAATTTCCGCTAAAACTGTATTTATGCTAATAAGAGACTTGTTTAAACGAAAATTGTCCGATAAGAGGAAAGTTTCGTATAAGATTAGGCTAATCTGGGACGACATTTTACGCACATGCATTAAACCTCCTTTTCACAGAGCGAAGCTCTATTATATACAAATATAACTGAAATCTTTTGCACATTGTTTATATGGTTATTTTAAAATGTTATTTATAACATATGCTGGTATTCTGCTATTTGGGTATCGACCACTTTACCATTCTCATTTAAAAATAAATATTATTTTACTCGTACTCGTTGCTATGTTTATTAGACACCATCAACACGTCAAACACACTTTATAGACCCTAACACTTCATTTTTACCAAATTTGATTTGTGAAACATATGAAATAATTCCAGTGTGCATTTTCAACAACTTACTTGCATCCCAGCCCTTGATCAGGAGATGTTTTAACGCCAGCTCTCCCTTTCCGACAATCTCATTAAAATTTGCGCGGTCTTGTCCAAAGTTTATCATCTGAAATTGTGATACACATGTCTATGGAGTAAGTGAATGTTTTAAGTGACAGAAATAGTGACAACAATAAACGCTTTCTTGGTCAAAGTTTATCTTTAAAAATAATGATACTCATGTATACAAAAGTGTGACTAAATTAGCAAAAAATGATCTTATGCCATATTCGGCCCGTGTATCTCAAGACCAAACTGTGCGTGTGCGCTGACTGGTCTGTAGCTACGCATGTGGCATATTTTCGCATGGCGTGGCTCAAAGTGTATAACATGCGGTCATGGCCGAAGTGGGTCTTCTTGGAGTGTGCAATATGCGGACTGCGCCTAAGTTAATCATAGTTTATTAGGTAACCATCTGAAAATATGATACGTTCAGTTTGGGTTAAATTGTGAAATTGTGAAAACGTTATATTATGAAACGCATGTATACAGGTTTCATTGGCCAAAGTTTAGCATCGGTCATTGCAATTCAAATATGTGCGGTAGTAAAGAAAGTTTGTCATTATGGAAAAATGACACCCATACATGTGGTGCTGTCGTAAGGCACTGTTGACAACAGTAACATAGATCATTGATGTGTGACCGTTTGAATGAACTTATCAATCAACGATTGATTTAAACAATCATGAATTAATGTTTCAGTGATGAACACATGCACATTTGTTCATCAACAAAGAGATTTACGATCGTGCAATGAATATGCCATTGATGTGTGACTGGGTGATTGAACAATAGAAACTTGTCAATCAACGATAGAGTCAAACAGTCATAAGTTTATATTTCGTGAATAAAAAACGGGCTTTAGTGCATGGGTGTTACGTTTCGCCCGGATTAGCGTGTGTAGTCCACACAGGCTTTTCACGGACGACACTTTCCGTCTAAACTATGTTTTCGCTACAAACAAACTTTTAACGAAAAATACAATACAAGCTCAGAGTGTCGTCCCTGATTAACATGTGCGAGCTGCACAGGCTGATGTAACCCAGCCATAAAAATCCCCGTCTGGAATGGGGATTGATCCCGGGACCTCGCGGTTCCAAATCAGGCAGACACTCTGCAGCGTCGCTATGGAAGCTTGCTCCTATAACAAGGCAGTATAAGATCTCCTTATACCGAACCCTGCTACACAAATCTGGGACGACACTTATCGCACATGCATGAAACCCGGTTTTCCCAGAGCGAGGCTCATATAGATTTACTGCCAATCCTTTGGCAACAACATTGGATACGCATAAAGGCGGAGAGCCTATTGGTTGTTGATATGTGTGATCCCGGGGCTCACCTCTGTGGTCAGAAGGGACACCTTGATCACTTGGATGGTGAAGAGGACCAGGAAGGGCACGTGGAAGGAGAAGCCGTGGCACTCTACGTTCAGCGTCTTATGAAGGCTTAGGCGTAGGAGACGCTGCAGGGAGCTAGCCGACTCTCGGTACTCTACGTCGGTCGCGTCATCGAATTTACCTGAGCATATACTATGTAACTGACAAAGTTTTCCAATATGTAGCAAAACTTAGTGTAACGTTTTGAATATAGTCAATGAATGTGTTTCGTTAAAATATGACAGCATTTACTAGAGCATATATAACAAAACATTCTGCCTTATTTCAGCAGAACAAATGTCCGAACAATAATACACGTGAGCCTCGCTCTTGAAAAACATGGTTTACCAGTAACGACACTTTCCGTTTTAATAAATTTTTCGTTTAATGGACGTCTTTTCTAAACGATAATCCAGTCTAGGCGGAAAGTGTCGTCCCTAGTTCCAAACTTCACGCACATTCATTAAGCCCCGTTTTCCCAGAACGAGGCTCAGTTTAATGATCGTATGAAGTTTAAATTACTTCTAAAGGGAAAGAAAAACGTGTTATAAGCTCTTACTGAATATAGAAACGACCTTGTTGGAAAAAAAAACTTCTATAAAGATACTTTTTGGAAATAATTAAGTAATTCATAAAGTTTAGTTTTATATCTTACATATACATACATTTATTCAATCTGACGCATACAATACAAGTAAATGTGTGTATTTGTGTTGTATCTTTTTGAACTTCCGTTACGAGAGATTACTTTCCGACACGGAAGTAAGCCCTTTACAAACAGTCAGACAACGAAGTAAGGTCGTCAGCAACAAATCCGTATTGGAGAAAAAGCTCATACATGTACACTTCAGCGTAAATGGGAAAAACTCGACATCAATGAAATTAAACAACTACAATTTGATGTGGCGAGTTTTTATTTTAAATCAATTATTTAGATAAACACTCATATATTTTATTGCATCCTAATAACTTTGTATATATAAGCGAACAGTTATAAACTATTATCATCCTCAAGCAAAACATTCGCAAAATGCGCTTGTGTCTAAATTGATAAATTTTTATATCAATATTTGCAATTAATGATATTAGCGTGACAGTAAGATTGTCTTGATTTAATTTCCCCGACTGATTACCATTATTTACGAATTGTGTTTGTGTCATGTTTAAACAGCTGTTCAATATATAACGAATACCACACATATTTTCTTTAACTGATAGAGTTCTGTAATTTCAAGTATTGTTTTAATGTTTTTGGGGCACGAATACTTTATTATAAAAACCAACAGCGAATGCGTTTTACGCTCAATTTTTTTTACAACACAATTGTGAAATATGAAGGGACACAACAGTAGGCATGCCGTTTGCATTGTAATTTAAAATTTGATGTCAGGTCATGTAACAATATAAATATTTATACATCGCTTTGCTCAAGAAATAAACATGCATTTTCCGCGAACAACCTCTTGTTTGCCATCCATATGAATCTAAAATCAAAATGGCTGTTTATTTAGAGACTTGCGACTCAACATTTCTCAAATTACAATTCAGAACTACATAACCAAACTGTTCATACTTATATTCGTCGGGGAGTGTTGTTGATCCTTATCGTGCTCAATATCCGACGGTTTTGTTCTAATATCTTCCCTCCGTTTCTCCATTTCATGCGCAATAAATGTCTCTTATTTCAACTTTGTCACTGGATATATTAATAACAACACGCATCCTAATTGTTCATTGGTTTGGATAAAGAAGACTAAATTAAAGTAACCGTCATACAGCTGTATCTAAATGCATTCACGGGTTACATAACATTGCATCAAATAAGTTCTACTTATTATTTATGTTTATTGTATATTATTCCTCAAATGAGATTGATAAAGTTGGAACACCCCCACACTTTTGCACTTTTATCTTCTATTTCATATATAACTCTTTCTCTGATGTTAAGTAATATATCCGGACTTAAATGTATGTTTCTTATCTTTGTTTTCTCCAAAGAACGGTCTTTTTATCACATCACTGTTTAGGAAACATTTCAAGTACAAACTTTTCACGTGTTACAAAGGCAATGAACCATACGTGTATTTAAGTGATTTCATCGCGAACGAACTTCAAGTGCATCTTGCTTCCTCATATCTGAATGTCGACTGGGTCGAAAGTGGATCCGGTGACTTTAAGTTGATCCTTTACGGTTGAAACACTTTAGGGTTACATACAACTAATACTGTTAAACGCGTGTAGCTTTTGGTTATGGCCAGTGCATAAACATGAATTCATTGTTTTGTACGCCCTTTATACAATATTTATGTCTTATTTAAATTCATGGTTTAGCAACTTTCCAACATATCACAACACACGTGTTAGATTGGTTACCTCCCCTTATCTATCGCTATTCTCTATATATTATAGTCAACTGAGTCAACGGTTATATTCAAGGGGGGGGGGGGCAGTTTACACACGTGTAAGGCAATGTCACCGCGTTTTGACAAGAAATATAGTATTTAAAGAATCTTACATGTAAACTCAAATTATTTACCATTAAACAAACACATCGGAATTTTACATGCATCAATACTGTCAATTTGCCCATGAAAAGGCTTATTTGTTCGTCTTAAAACCTAAACAAAGTACTGAAAATACGGACCTTTTAGGTCCAACATATGTATTGTTGCGATTGCGTAATATGTATGTTGTATTTTAAAACGTAAGTGCATATAATCAAATGAAACCTGGCAGACATGACTTCTGGTGGGGATATTAAACCTTTAATGGACTTAAATGCAGCTGCCGCCATTGTGTTATTGCGCTACACTTTTTGACCCATTTATGCCTAGAGGACTCTCCTATCCTTCTAAATTGGATCAATTTATTTACAAACTTAGGGATGTCTAGTATATTTATTTCTATAATTAGAATATGTCTTACATAATTTCATTTAAGCAAACAGCGAGACGCCACATCATGCTGTTTGCCAAGGCCTTTTTTCTAGACGCTAGGCATAAATGAGTTAAACAAAACACCGATGAGAAATACTAAATGTATTTTAATTTAAGCGGGGAACAATAAATTGTTATTTACGTTGCATCAACATTTTCATGACTACAGTAGGAGGCGGAGTTTCGCTAAGACCATTCCTCTGCGTCCAATGTGAAAATACAAAAATCAAATGTCAAATTTAAGAAATTAACATCACAGAAGAGGTTTACAAAATACATAGATAGATAGGTATGTGCCCTTTTTCAGGATTATGGCTTGTCCCTTAAAGCATTTTGTTTAAAACAACAGCTAATAACTAAATGACTAAATCATCATTTAAGAGGCAATTTTTAACGTCGACAATACAAGTGCTGAAAATCGCTAAATTCGTGCGTCAAAACTTGTATTTGTTCTTTATCGTCCGTCAGTCCGTCTGTCGGCCAAAAATCATCCTGCGATTTCTCTTAGAGTACCAAAGATACTTAAATGAAACTTTGTTAACTTTAAAGGACAATATCAGAATTATGCATTGTAAATTTTTCACCAGAGGTTAAGGTCAGGTCACGGTTATTTACAATAGAATAAAACTTTAAATAGTTAATCAAAAAGTACGTAAGATATTATCAAGACGCTTGGTATAAACATTTAGCGAAAGATTTTGTATGTCTGTCTTTCAATCCATCAATTTCTGTGTCTTTTTGACTGTCTGCCCGCACAACTGACTGAGTAGAAAAGTACATATCAAATAACAGGATACTTAAATATCTCAGAAAGTACTGAATAATCTTGGAAACAGGTAGACTACCTGTTACGAGAAATGTGGTAGTTTTGCAAGACCTTTCGGTTTTCACCAAGGTCAAAGGTCAGGTCACTGTTGCTTAAATTGAACACAGCTTAAACTTGAAATAACTCAACAACTACATGAGATAAAATTATCAAGTCTTTTATAACGATTCTCTAATGTATTCGTGTATAAAGGTCAGTGTCAGGTATGGTAGGTTCTTGTAGAGATGTGGGTTCTTGTTGAGTCGTGGAGTCGTTTTGACACAGTTACCATCATTTTGCTGATAAAAAATTCGACAAAACAGATAAATATTGAAATTGATCATACCTTGATATGTTCTTATCAAATATTTCTCCCTTTATGTATTGCTCATAAAGTGTTTCTAAGTAACACAAACTCGTTTATTTATGAGTTTTTTCCATGCTACATGTCTGTTGACATTTGTTTCACAAGAAATTAACCTTCCAAGCAATGTCAGTTTTAAGGCTATTTATAATAAGCAAGTTTTGAAATTCGGACAGCCAATCAGAATCCACGGCTCAACAATAACCATGATTTTCAAGATGGCAGTTTGACACCATCATCACAATCGATTATTTTGATGTTTACAGACGATAAACATTTGAAAAGAAAGTAACAAATATAAAGACCAAAGGTTAATACGTATGTTTATAATGATTCATGGTCATATATTTATAAAATATATATGGTGTAGCATCTTTATTAAAAATTACCGCCGACTCAACAAGAATAGTTCCAGAAGATCGTGGATTGTCGCTATAACTTTCATACGGTAACATAAATGGCTAGACAAATTGCATGATTCAAATATCTCATCCTTTCCAAATCTTCTCTCCAAATATCATGGAAATACATAAAACAATAAAGATATTGCAGATATTTAAACATATGCACAATGCGCACATTGTCGCACGCGTAACGTTTCTGTTCAACCTCAATGACGTTATGAAGTTGACAACTGTAAAACCTTCTCCACATACTCACCTCCAACGCGAATGTACTTTATGTGTCAGGAAATCCACTTGTCAAAAGTGTATTTATACCAGTCAGCGTCAAAAGACGGCACGATTCTCTGTGCTGCAACTGTAAGTTTCTGTTTACTTGCAAAGCGAATACCGCGCAACTGTAATTTCACTTCCGGGAAAACGCGAACGTCCATTGGGGCATAATCCGGGCTGTAAGGAGGATGACTGAGGCGCTGAAACCCGATTACATCTATCTCAAGATCCGTTGACTGGGCCCTATGCGCAGGTGCATTGTCGTGTTGTAGTATGACTACCGAGGCATCAATCGTAGGTCTCTTTTTCCTTGGAGAATTTATTAAATCCCGGCGGAGTACCTGCAGTAGTAAAATTGAAGAATTTTAAGTTTCATGTAACTTTTTTAAATTGTCATTATTTTCTTTTCTATTCCAAATACGAATGATTTAAAGAAATAACAAAATTGTCAAAATAACAATACATAATTAAATAACGACATTTTCATTACCTTTTGATAATATGTAGCATTTATCGTCTGACCATTGGGCACCTGGTGGATGAGCAGCATTCCACGTCTATCCATGGAGAAGGTAAACATATGTTTTCCACCAGACTTCATGACCCGGGCGTTCTTCGGCGGAGGACTTGCTGCTGGTTTCCACACGGAGGATTGTGCTTTCGTCTCCGGATCATAGTGCCATTACCACGTCTCATCAATTGTGACGACATGGTCCCAAAACCGCTCTCCTTCTTCATGGTATCTTCTTAAAAACTCTTCTGAGCACTTTACGCGTTTCACTCGTTCTTCATCAGAGAGAAGTTTTGGAACCCATCGATCACTAACCTTGCGCATTTTCAAATCCTCGGTTAGTGTTCTGTAAACCGTTATTGTGCTAATTCCAATCTCTTCCGCGATATATCGCACCGTTAAACGCCTATCTGTTTCAATCAAGTCTCTAACTTTGTCCGTCATGGTTTGTTTAACATGCGCCGGCCTACAATTTCGGTGATAATCTTCTACAGATTCGCGTCCCTTTCTAAATCTCTCGTGCCATTTGAATACCAACGATCTTGAACAGTTGAATTGCTTCGACTTTTCAACTTCTGTAAACGTTTTGATCGGTGTGTAGGCCAATGATTGACAAAACTTTATCACCGTGCGTACTCGGGGCTGACGACGTCAAAGCGTAGTCCGTTTCTCTACGACGTCGGGTATATGTTTTAAAACGAAACATTGTGTCAATAGACTACTTAATCAGGCGAGTTTCATCTGTTCTAGTATTTATGGATTAGAGGACGGAACATCCAGTAATGGTAGGTACTTATTTTCAATAACAAACTAATTACAAATGCGCGTAGGTGGAACAGTTACATTGATTTTGAGCTAAAATCGAAATATATTGATTTGAAGTAAGGCATAAGGTGGTTCTTCTGATAAAATAGCCAATTACAGTAACTTAACTTAAATGAAACTACATGTTACTTTGATATACTGTTTATTTAACATTTTAAAGTACAAAGCAGGTAACGAACATATATTTTAATCATTCAAATGCTTTGTTTGAAAGGAAAGTCGCTTTATGTATAGGTTCTGCACAGAGTATGTATTGGTTGTGCAGTGAACTACAAATATAATGTATAGGATACTCAACGAAGTTTTGATAAATCAGCGGTGTATTTCATTTTTAACCGCATAAGTTCGTAATAAAACATATACCCGACGTCGTAGAGAAACGGACTACGCTTTGACGTCGTCAGCCCTTAGTGAGTTCAAAGTTGTCAACTGACGTAATGATTTCGTTACGTTAACTAATGTCGTTTTTACCTTCGCGGTGTTACAGCTGAGAATGATGTAAACAACTTTGGATAATAAACCTACCTACGTGTGACGTACATATGTGACGTTAACGTCACGTGCACTTTGCCGTAAATTCTGTTTATCAACGACATTTAAACCAAATTTAAATGCGCTTAACGCACATACTTATAATAAAATATACTCGTTCGACGCATTTCGTTACTGAGGTCTCTATGGCAACGCGTTTCAATCGCGCTTGATGGAATTCATGCATTTTAAGCTTACATATAAAGTCCGTGATAATTAGTTTGTATAATATGTAAAGTTTATCGACTTTTGCCAACAAACTAAAGAGGTATGAAGAAAATCCACGAACTTCTGGAACAAGCATAGCGCCACGTTGTTTATTCCGGAAGCAAAACTTTATATTCAATTAAGTGTTTGCGTCTGTTTTACTTCGTACAATTAAAACATATATTGATGTTTCGGCTACGTGCCTCTAGAATGAGCATTAAACCTTTTTTTTTTTAAATCTCTGTCAGGGAATTTAAAAAGAATGCAAACTAGACATTTTATAATCGTAAAACAAGCGAACGCTTACGGGCATTATTACAATTCCAATGTTTAAATCGTCCACTATGCAAACGTGGTCACTGATGTACCTGTCAAACCGGAAGGCGTTTCCACAACACTTGCACGGCGTTCTTACAAAAAACATAAGCGCCGTGTGTCACACAACGTCTTTACGGTGTCTTCATAACGTTCTTACATCGCCCCTTCAACGTTCTCACGGTGCGCAATAACTAGCTACAGCACGTACATGACGCGCTCACTGCGCGCAACTACGTAATCACGGCGCTCTCAAGCCGTATAGTCGCTGTACAGTCGCTGCGCAAAACACGCCCACATCTACAGCGTACCTACAGCGTTCTTATTGCACTCTGAAAGACCCAACAGCTTTGCTACGGCGAATCAACAGCGCTCTTTCCTTCGCCAAGTTGTGGCGATGTCTTTAAACATGTTCAAAATAATCATCGCGATTCGGCGTTCAGGGCGTTGCCACGGCGTCCATGCAGACTGCACAGCGCGCGCCTCTGCGTCTTGCATATGTTTTGGACCCCAAGAAAGCGCCACGCGAACGCCGCCCCAGTATGACATAGATATATTTAGTGTTTGTTTTATACTGGATATAAAATACATCATACATGA